>JAOVVB010015054.1:0-15780 GCA_028570985.1 Heterobranchus longifilis | reverse complement strand
ACCATTTAAACACTAACCCTTACCGGACTGGTACGCTGTCCTGTGTGAATTATACAGTAAAAACCGGGTCTTTCATTTTCTAAAATTCCTCCTCTTGCAGCCCCGTCTCCTAACAATGATGTTCGCTAACTAAACTGCATTCTCAGTTACGTTTCGAGGGACGGGTTTGTCTGTGTTAACCTGTTAACCTCTGTAGTTAACTTGACCTATACACAATAAACATTCTTATTTTAACACAAAACATGATACTTTTCTAAACCTAACGAAATACTTTTGTCGCCTAAACCTAACCACAAGTTCGCCACTCGCTGGAAAATAGGTTTCCCTTAAAACATAATAGAAAACGCAGTTTCATTGTATGAGAACGTCATTTTTAGGAGACAAGGTTGATTTTTGTGAATGAAGTTCACCTGTAAATAGCTGAACCACCCGAAAAGATCTCGATTTGCACCTCTCTCAAAACGGGGAGAACACAGTCAGTGTTTTGCCATGCTCTTCTATTATTATTATTCTTTTTTTTTTTCCACAGATATATGTAAATGTACCCTTTGAGATATGTGTTTAGCACTCAAATACTAGTTCTGCATTTGATATAATAATTGTAATGTAACATCTTTAAATGATATGTCGTGAGAGGGATACAGTGCAGTTATGATATGATACGATGGATTGAGGTGCTTGTGACGTATACATTTTAAAATGTGAAAAAAAAAAAACATATGGAAATTGATTTTTAATGTTTTATCAGTTTTAGGCAGCTGAGTTCTTCTTGTGATTCAGTAATAATGATTTTATGGAACTTGTTTGTGCTTTTTATTTTATTTTATTTTATTTTTTTCTTCTCGATGGCCAGGCAAATGAGTGACTCATCAACATGTGAGTTGAGAAAAAAAGTCACTTTTTTTATTTTATTTTGTTTTTAACGTCATGCCTCTCATAATGAGCCACAGAGACTGTTTTGGATGTTTACACTCTGAATAAAAACAAGTCAGGAATTTTCATACATTCATTTTATAATCAGATATCGTTTAGTAATCATGAACTATATTCTATATTGATCATCACTGGTTAGTTTACCATAAAAAAAAAGAAGACAAAAACACTGAAGAATACAAATATTTGAACTTTGATGAGATGAAGCATGTCAGTATCGTCCATGTGTGCAGCTGTCTATTCTGTATAAAAAAGGACTATATTGCCATGTGTGTTATGTTTGATAAATATACGTGCTTTGCCACCAGGTTGATGTAAAGGCAAACTTCAATTTCCTATAAGACGATGCGTGTCAGGGTGTTGTTGTTTCCTCGTTATTTGCATGAAGGAGACATGACTGTGTCTTTGCAGTTTTTTCAGGTGATGTGTAGTCAATTGTACTGACAACTTATGGTAGGCGGTGTTTGCCCCCCTCCTCCACACCCCCCCTCCCTTTACACCCACTCTTTTCTAAAGAAAACTCCATTGTACTTTGATGGCATTGTAGTCCCTGTAGGTGTTTCATTATGGTTTTATTTTTTAAGTTGGAAATAGTTCTATGACTCCTATATAGTGATGATTTTTGTAACCTTCTCTAGTAAAACCGATATTTTTTATTATCGTGACACCGTTGTCTCCTGTCTCGTTCTTGTGTTTGGGTCCCTGAAGTTTTTTTTTTTGTATATTTTATAGTAACAAATTTAAAAGGAATACTTCACTCCCAAAATGATAATTTGTCAATTACTCACCCCATGTCACGTTGAATTCTTGAAGAAAACTGTTCTCGCATGTCTCCATGATGAATGAATTATCCTAAAATGGAAAAAACAAAAATATTGATGAATTGAAGTAATAGCGGGCTGCATTTAATAACAGCAAAATCTGTTTACAAACTCTCACACAACTCGTGCAGTATAATCCAAGTCTCGTTTATCCAGTCGTACACTCAGTACTTCCCAGACACATGCATTTTCACAAAAACCTTCGCCGCACTTTTGGGGGTGAAGTATTTCTTCTGTAGAGCTAGAACTTCTGATTATTTGTTTGAAAGATCTATTCATTGTTGGTCTATAAAACATCTGAAAAAGATAGTGACAATACACATCAAATACACTTCTTCAAAGTGCTTTTTTCTTTTCTTTTTTGTTCAACCAAACAGCCCAAAACCCAAAGATATTCAATTTACTATCATGAAAAAATAAAGTTTACATGCAAGAGGAAAACTGACATAATCTATGAATCAATTCTTAACATATTTGTAGAATCATTTTTTGCCAAATGCATTTAACCCTCAAAACTCATTTGACTAATTTTAGCCCCTTACATGATAAAGTACTTGACAAATGACAAATTTAAAAGGAATACTTCACTCCCAAAATGATCATTTGCACATCAATCACTCACCCCGTGTCACGTTGAATTCTTGAAGGAAACTTCGGTTTTCTCGCATGTCTCCACGGTGCAGGAATTATCCTAAAATGGAAAAAAGTCATAGGATGCTGCATTTAACAACAGCAAAACTATGTCATATCTATGCAGTATAATGAAAGTATCATTTATCCACTCAGTACTTCCCAAACACATGCATTTTCACTAAAACCTTACTATTTAAAAACATTTCTGTGTAAACAGTGTCACACTTGCACAGCTGCGCTTTTTGGGGTGAAGACATTGCTGTAGAGCTGGAACGACTGATTATTTCTTTGAATGATCTATTCATTGTTTGATCTATAAAACATCTGAAAACAGATAAATACACATCAGAAAGTTCCCACAGCCCATGGTGACTTCTTCAAATTACTTTTTCTTTTTTTTTTTTGCTCAACCAACAGTCCAAAACCCAAAGATATTAAATTTAAAAAGGCAATTCCTTACATGCAAGATGAAAATTGTCAATCTATTAAGATATTTGCAGAGTCGTTTTCTGCAAAATGCATCAATCAATGTATTTAATCCTCAGAACTTATTCGACTCATTTTACTACAAGATAAAATAAGTTGACAAATGACAAAATTTAAAGGAATACTTTACTCCCAAAATGATCATTTGTACTCACCCCGTGTTAGGTTGAATTCTTGAAGGAAACTTTGGTTTTCTCGCATGTTTCCACGGTGCAGGAATCATCTTAAAATGGAAAAAAGTAATAGACGGCTGCATTTAACAACAGCAAAACTATGTCAAAACATCTGTTTACAAACTCACACAACTCGAGCAGTATAATCCAAGTATCATTTATCCACTCAGTACTTCCCAAACACATGCATTTTCACTAAAACCTTACTATTTAAAAACGTTTCTGTGTAAACAGTGTCACGCTTGCACAGCTGTGCTTTTTGGGGTGAAGACATTGCTGTAGAGCTGGAACTTCTGATGATTTCTTTGAATGATCTATTCATTAGTGATGAATACACATCAACATTTCCCAGAGCCCAGGGTGACTCTTTCAAATTGCCTTTTTATTTATTTATTTATTTTTGCTCAACAAACAGTCCAAAACCCAAAGATATTCAATTAATCATGAAAAAGGCATTTCCTTACATGTAAGAGTAAAATTGACATCTATTAATCAACTCTTAAGATATTTGCAGAATAATTTCTGCCAAATGCACCAATCAATGTATTTAACCATCTTTTTTTTTTAACAAGATAAAAGTTGACAAATGTTTTAACACAATAAATACAAAAAAAAGATATAAAAATCCTACCTGTTTCTATCAGCAGCATTTGTGTGCTGTAATCAAGAAGTGACTCTTGCAGCAGGTGACGCTAATTGACTTAATTGCCTCCACTGACTCCTGTGTCAACACAATGGACCCCCCCCCACACACACACACAGTGCACACACACAGTGCACACACACAGGTGATTTCACTTATGCTGCCTGATTAGACCTCTGCTCAGAAATGTGTGGGCAGACTCTATATGATTAACGTCTCCCTCATTCAATTATGTTGGAAACAAAACATGATTTTTATTCAACATATGATCTACTGAGTCCACATTATTCCCAGAAAAGCTCCGCCCAACTTCAACCTGCCCAATAAGTGAAAACACCTGTGTGATGGAAATAACAGCGTGCCAATGTTACTGTACACTCCTGATACATGGACGCCACCTTGTGGACAAACAGTGAGGTGACCAGATTTCTGCAATAAAAGACAGGGACATTTCCCTTCAATTCAGCAGGCAATATATAATTAAAATATCTAATGTTATTAAGTATGAAATACAAAAGTGGGAACAATTTGAATTTCATGTATTTTGACCATGGTGACTGTTGTACTGTAATGAGCTATGGTGCAGGCTGACTGATAAAATTGGGTACTAACGAAGTAACTTTGTAAACGTGTCAGAAAATCATACAGTATGGTGAGTGAAGCTATGGTAAACACACTGCTGCCTGGTCTTTCTTGCCAAATATTAAAATATTATTTCACTTTGCTGTCTGGGACATTTCCGGGGACAGGCCGTCAGAAACGGGGATGTTTGGTCACTGCAACAAAGAAGGTACTGTTCTTCAAATAAAAATAAAAATGTGAATAAGACACAAAAGACAGATTGTTCTCCAGTTTCATTGCTGGCTGCTGTTTTATTTCCTGTGTAAAAAAAATGGTGGGATCATTTGTCTTGAAGAAGGCACTGCTAATGAAGGTTTCACAGATTACAATGTAATTAGAGTTATTTGAATCCTACAATAAAAGGTGCAGCAGTGTGCTCCACTTTTCATAATGAGAGGACAGGTAGTGATCAATAAATACAGGAAATTAATGACTCCAGCAACAAGCACAAGTATAGCTTCTTTTCTTATGTGGAGAAACACTAAATACAGAAAATAATCTTTTATCTGGAAGAAAATATTTTTAAAACTTTTAAATCTAGTTGATTATGTGATTAACTGTAAACTATCTGCACCAAAGCAGTCAATCTCATTCATTTACTCAGCAGAAAGACAGTGGTTTCTAACTATAATTTGATTGGTATTTTTAATCATATGCTGTACGTCAAGAGTTTGAGTTATAGATGGAAAATTGGAATGTTGTGTTTCCAAACTTACTATAATTGCAAATATGACACATTTTATGCAAACAATGATGTAAAAAAACAGCAACAGCACTTAAAACATTGATAACTTAAATGTAGCTGTTATAATGGTATTTTGGTTATTGAGTGTTAGCAGGTTCCAGTCCTGTATTTGAAATTTGTATTTGAAACATTTTAGCTGTAAAGATGGTTGCATCTTCTAGACGCAGAAAATGGTTTAAGGACTTCTCTTTTTGTGGGCTAAAACTTGTAGCCACAGCTCAGCAGTGACATCAAAGCTTTTTTTTTTAACCTTTAAACCTTTGGTGTTTAGAGTTCAGCTACAGTCACAATCACTCATTAGGCATTTGAATGTCAGTTGAGGTTCATCACTGACCACAAATAAATCAATAAAACATGTGAAATATCATTCTATTAACTGACCATTAATGTTTTGTATAAATTAATAATCATATTTCTAAAAAGGATCAGTCTGGATCAGAGTTGGGAAATGGTTTGTGTCCTTTGTGTGGTGAAAGTGCTGAATATTGGCACAAAATATTCAGTTTTGGTCTAAAAAATATCAGTATTTGCCACAGACTGTATAGAAAGAATGAGTAAGAGTGAGTGAATGAGAAGAGTAAGAGTGACGTCGTGTGGGCACTTCCTCATCGCCATCTTGCGCTTTTGAAACGAGACGTTACGTTACCAGATCAAGGGGCAGGGGGGGATGACGTGACCAGCGCGGTGACGTTTCAATGGCGCGCGTTAAGCTAAGCTAATCAATAACGAGGGAAAGTTTGCAGATTTTCAATCGCCTGACGCGAATCCTCCGGTGGATTTTTAACAGCGGGAGGAGTCATTATGTATTGAAGAAGACTTGAAACTAGACCATAAACTCATTATGAAACTATTTACTATAATAAACCAAGTGAGAAGTAGGGTAATTTTCCCATAGACTTGTATAGTAACCGGGAAGCTGGTGTCGCCCCCTGCTGGCCGCAGGACAGAATGCAAGTTTTAAGGCACTTCTGCATCGGCCTCACTCTTCAAACCCGGACCTTCTGCTCATTATTTTTTTTACGGTCTATGGTATTTGCTTACAAAGGCTGATCCTGGTCCGAACATCACGTACACTAGAGACTGAACAAACAGCAGTTCCTCTTCCTGCAGAGTCACACACCACACACATCGTTTCTGCAGAAGCATCGCACTCAGCAGCAGCTGGAGTCAGGGTGACTCTTCCTCTGCAGGTCCACCGTGTCTGTATTGATCAGGTGATCAGCTCTGTCGTCCAACGCCAGGATGCGACGCACCGCCTCCTCAAAGGCCGACGCTACATTTGTAGCATCCTTGGCACTTGTCTCAAAGTACGGGTGGCCGCCGTTCTCGCGGCACCACTGCCGGGCGTCCTCCCCTGACACCTGCCTCTCGGGGACGTCCAGTTTGTTGCCCAGCACCACGAAGGGGAAGCTGTCCGGGTCCTTTACGTCAGCGTAATAAGTGAACTCCTTCTTCCAGTTGGACAGGTTGTGGAAGCTCTGTCCGTCGTCCACGCTGAAGGTGAGCAGGCAGCAGTCGGAGCCGCGGTAGAAAGGCGTGCGGAGGCTGCGGAAGCGCTCCTGACCCGCCGTGTCCCAGATCTGCAGAGTGACGCGGTGGCCGTCCACCTCCAGCTCTTTGTTGAGGAACTCCACGCCTATGGTGTGGAAGAGGTGCGAGTCAAACTTGTTGGTGACGTAGCGGTTCATGAGCGATGATTTGCCGACACCGCCGTCACCCAGAAGGATCACCTTCAGGAGGGCTGACTTGGACATCATGGTCTCGCTCGGGCGCAGGCGGTTTGGAGACTCCAACAATGGAGAAAATAGTTCCACCTGAGGAGCACAAAAACTTCAAGTCAACTTAGAAAGCAAAGAGCAAAACAACAATCCAGGTGATTTAGTTGTTGTCACGTGATTGATTGCACTGGTAACCGTGTTTATCATCCTGATACATATGGGTCAGGGACATAGTCTCCACAGCACTGCTGGGGGGAAGTCTGCACGTTCACTCGTGGATAGTGAAAAAAAACTCCCTGGCCTGTTTGTATTTGCTTAAACCAATCGCAATCAGCCGTGCCCTGACGGTGCCTCTGCAAAATAGTGTCGGAAGGGAGCCTGCCCCTACTGACCCATGTGTATCAGGATGATAAGCATTTACCAGCGACTGGTCGGCTGAAAATCTGTCTGAACGGGAGAGGGACCAGACACACCTGCCAGAGCAAATAAAACATGAGCTCGCAGATTTGTGTGGTTCCCAGGCTAACCTTTCACAGTACTTTCAAACTGATGTTGGTCTTTATCAGACAAAATGAAATACTACCTGCCAACATGACGCCATAACAAAATAATAACTTGGCCTTAATCATTCAGTGTGTCCTTCAGGTAAGACTTTGATTTTTACCTTTGTCCTCTCAGATAAAATGTCTGAGATAAGAACAAACTATATCTTAATCAGCTTTCACTTCACTTAATCACAGACAGCCTGTAAGGAAGTAAAACTAACTGTTTACGTGTTTCCTCACACTCGGACTGTGAGGAGAACTGATGAAAGTCAGTCGACTAGCTAATCCTATTAAAACAGCTGCAGCCCACTCATTACACTACCCCACTAATGAACTTCATACACTGTGTATGAAATGATCCGTGCTGTACGTCACATGGACGCTGATCACAGGACCAGAGAGTCGTCCAAAAGTGATTCAACAACAGAAATTATAACTCATTGTTCTGTCAGCACGCAGATCATTTTTGTCAGTAAGCGAGAGAGAGAGAGAATTTAACTTTACAAATCACCACGTGGCCAAAGGAGTTCACCCACTCACAGGCTCAGCTGCAAAGACAAGTGACTAATGCGGGCTTAAGCACAAATTTAATCACGTACCACACACTTGCATGCTTAACATACCAGTTTAAGCTAAATGGCGATCATTCCACCCACATACCGGAACAAATCTGCGAGATGAAAGTGGGAAATCTCAGCAAGAGCATGTAGGTTTAAATAAAAGGCGAACGAGGAGGAGCTTTGTTACGTGAACAAGATCACCTTATCCATCACAGTTAAGATGGAGCGCTCATCCATCACCGGCTGTCACGGTATCAACAAGTGTGTTAGAGTATGTCGTATCTGGATAATAACTTTCTGAATAATAGTTTTTTAAGTGTTTGGTCAAGTTTACAGCAACCAGTGTGCAGACAAAATGCCTTTAAAGGAATACTCCATCAAATATCTATGTATTGTGTATAAAATACTATTTTTTTTCTTTGTGTATATGTGTAGGTATGTACAGATATGTATGTATATGTGTATGTATGCATGCGTATGTATATACTGTATATATGCATGTGCACCATCATACTAGCCTACATTATTGATTTGTTTCTTTATTTTACTGTTATTTTTTTTACTGTTTCCTTCTATTTCCTGTACTTTACTATTGTTATTTTAATTATTATAATAATTATTTCACTATAAAGACATTGTAGGGATGCTATAAATATGCACATCATATGTAAGCAAATGTATGTTAACTCCTGCAATTAAGTACAATACTTTTGCTTGAGAAATAACAAAAACTATTAATCAACAATCTCAATAGTTGCCCATTCATTTTCTAATATAGTGTAATAGTGTAATATCTACTACTCACAACATCCAACAGGAGTGTACGTGCAGTCTGCAGCCAATTAGGACGAAAGCCCCTGCTTGTTAGGAAAAGTTTGGCTACTTTGTAGAGTTTATATACAAGAATGAAGCGAGGAGTTCAACTTTATAATCTGCACTGTCACATGAACTGGCAGCAGTACGCATGTTCAGCCCAAGGACCAAAATTGGTTAAATGATGTCTTTGTCCTGGAAACCTTTAAACACTGACTGCAGTGCTGCTGCTGTCATTTCTTCTGGAAAAACATTAACATTTTCTTAAAAAGCAACAATGTATTAGAGGCAGGAATGAATGGACACAGTCACACACAGTCTCACACACACACACACAAGTCATGTGCTTCATTCAGCAGAATGCTACTGTTTAAATAAAAGGATGCTCTTTGTGTTATTTCCAATAAAGTCATGAATATTTCCTACCACATGATTTCATTTAAACCTACAAAATGTTAAAAAAAAAAATTCCATTAATGTTTAAGAGCTAATGTGCTAAATCAGCAGGGTAATAATTTGCCCATTCATTCAGAGAGTGACAGCCAGTAATATATTGACTATCATAAACAAGTTTTATAACATTAACAACATAGGAACAGCGGTCAGTAGTCGAAAACAACATTTGTTTACACTTTTTTTTTTTAAATGATTGAATTACAGCGTTGTTTGGAGTACAACATACGTTTCTAGTTAGCAAACCCTAGCTAGCTCGGCCTAGTTATTATTTTCTTTACCAAAACTTTAGTGTCTTTCATCACTTTTATTAAAACATTGAGATGTATTGAGAAACAAGCATATTTTCATTAACGTGGGTAAATACTGAAAACTGCTTACTTGTGTTTAGTCGCCGTCAATATTTCGAGAAAAATGTGGAAGTAAGCAAAGTAAAAGAAGATTCGTCCGATAATGGAAGCTTTGCCATAAACTGTTGCTGTCCGACAATGGAAGCTTTACCATAAACCGCAACGTTAGCTGTCCGATAATGGGCGTGCTAACAGTTGCACACTCGCGACTTTACTAACCGATTAAAACAGGCAGAAAGTGGCCGTTTTCGACACTTAAAGTTACATTTCGCCATCTCAGTTAACTGTACCTGTCGGTGTGGCGATCACAGCCCGGCTTCTGCGTTTAAATCCCCCTCCTCCATCCCGGCAGGGTGCTGCTGTCAGCCGGTGACATGGCGCTCCGGTGTCCCCCGTTGCTCTCGAGCGGCTGATGACGCTCACATGACCCGGCAGGGTCACGCCTCCTCATCATGCGCTCTGCTGGATGTCAGTGCATCTCGTGCGTCCACGTTTTATTGCACTTTCCATCTTTTTCTTTGTCCTATTGCATATATGTGAGGTCTGTTTTTCTTAAACATATCCATTTTTAAACATGGAAAATACTTAACCTGCATTAGGCCACTGGGTTAGTTCCTAACATGGGGATTGACTAAATAAATATGGCTGAAGTTAAGAAAAACACACTGCTGCTACACAAAATTATGTTGACTTTTTTCTGACTTTTCTAAAAAAAACTTCTTTTTTTTTTTAAGTCTGCATTTTTACAGCGTAGGCGAGAGTGGGGTAAAACGAGCCAGTGGATAAGATGACCCACTGTCATGTGACCATAAATTTGGGTAGCTTGCTGCAATGTAAGAAATATAACAGTGTTTACTGCAATATCCTTCCTGCACTGCATACATGAGGAAATATGATCAGAATTTGTGCATTTCTGCAGGTTTGCAAGTCTCTTACATAGGATGTACCAAAGCAGGCCAAACTTCTCACCTCTGTCCACAGTGTGTTTTATCAGTATGTATTTGCAAAGGAGAGAAAATCAAAATGGCGAGAGAGCACTGATCTGACAGGCCACCCAAGACTGAAATGGTGGAATCCGTCAGCCAACACTCAAAAGATAGGGAGCACCTGAGAGGAGACACAACACAGAGACATGATACCACACTCCTCCTGTATCTGCCTGACAACATGTTGCACCTCCATATCTAATGAGAACCATGAGGAGAGAAAGATAAAATGAGGGATTTTATCTTTGGACATCCCGATTTGTCCTTTTTAGTAATGACTTATGATCTGTCATGCTTTGTTTTGTTTTTTTAAGTAGAAAGGCCTAACCAGGGACAGGGGTTGCAAATTAGCCTTGGCTAGAAACCCTATATGCAACACATGTGTAATTTGTTACAATGTTCTTTTGCATTGCCCCTGACAAATAAACTAATAAATAAATAAAACCAACTGAGCTGCAAAGAACAGAAATGTTGTGTTGAGGCAGGGAATGCACATCTCACTCACTTTCAGCTCAGAAATTGAATTTTAAAAATGTAAAAATTGAGCTATTTAAACAGTTTTCCGAAAGTCTTCGGCCTGTACAGTAAAAGCCTGTGGATGTGACGTCAGGACGACGTGTAAACGAGTCATTGTGCCACGACGACTGAGTGAAGGACCATGGGATATCCGGCCCTGCGGCCAGATCACTGACTCACATGCGTTTCGAAAGTCACATGTCTCACCCACTGAAGCTGCAAATGAATGGGATATTGTAGAACGCGAGGGGCATTTGAAGGAATTTAAGCATTCATACCAAGTGTGACTTACAAAATAAGAGCTAGACATCAAGAAAATGAGTGAGGTCAGAGGTCAAGACAGTAGTGGCTTTACATCATGCCTCTGACCAGAAAATGTTCACGTAAGAAAGAGGAGCCGGGAAAAGCAATTTACTGAGCTACTCTAAGTATAGATTAAATGCAGGAGGCAGGAAATGATTCAGCGGGAAGAAGACGACGAGAGCTACTTCTTTAAAAGTTGTGGTTTCAGTCTACAGCGGCAGCAGTGACTCGGCTTTTTAAGTCTGTAGTATAAAGCTTATCACACAGTTTGGGCTTTTGTGGATTTAGTGGTAAATACACATGCAAAATAAAGAATAAATCCTTAAAATGTCACAAGTCTGCTCTCCATCCTGCGAGAATGCTCTGTCCTTTGTTTGCACTCTGCATTCCTCAGACCATTCCTCCCGTTTCAGTGTTGAAGAAAATACTTGAAGCAGGAAAATGTTTTGTCTCATTTTGCTGTTTCCACATTTGGCAGTACTCATACTGTATCAGCACTTTTGGTTTCAGAAGAAAATAAAGAAAATAGAAAATAAACCACAAGGCTCTGAACAAAATGTTTTTAACTGTTTCCAGAAACTGGTTCTAAAAGTTTCTCAAAGCATACAAAATCATGAAATCTTTTAACAATGACAATTTATGTCATTTTATTAAGTCTTAAGTCGTTTTATTCAGATAGTAAACTGAATATTTTTAACAGATTACCTGTTACGCCCACTAAAGCCATTATTTGTAACAACTTCATCTTTCTTTTTACAATAATTGTTGCACAGGAAGTCTGAAATTATACAGTGTCAGAAAACAAAAATTAAAGACCCTCCCAACAAAAGTCAGACTGTCCTCTCGGGCCTAACTAACAAGTATTTTAATTATTGATTCATCTGTTGATAATTTTCTCAATTAATCACATCGTGTTTGGTCTTCAAATATCTTGTTTTGTCCGACCGACAGTCCAAAACCAAAAGATATTTTTTCTCGTACTTAATCAAATTTAATCGTCTTTTTTTTAGACTGAAATATTAATCCAGTACTTGGATTTAGAGGCAGACCCAGCCGCTGTGGTACCACTGCTGCCCACACCCGCTGCAGGTCACAAAGGTCATCGCGTCGTCGTCAGGGCCGCTCTGCCTCACCCACGCGGGCAAGAAAAGGGCCCCCCTGGGCACCTGCGTCACCCTGCAGTCCGACCCCCCGCATCTTTTGCATCGTATCTTCTGCGTCTGCGTCCCTTCAATCCCTTGAGGAAGCTGCCTTTCGCTCACACCGCGGGACGAGTACTCCTCCCTCAGCTGCCGGAGCTCTGCGCTCGCCATCTCCTCCGCAGACATCCGGGCGAAGGCCTCGGGTGACAGCGAGCCGCTCAGGAGGCCCTGACGCAGATGCGCGTTTTTGGGATTCCTCAAGTTTGCCACCTTGCTCCTCACACAGGCTTTGTATTTGACCGGGCTGGATTTGTGGAGCTCGTGGACGTGCTGCTCGATGTCTGCAGCCAGATCTGCGGCTTTGCTTTGCTCACCGCTGAGGGCAGCAAGAAGCAGCTCCACACATTTGGATCTTACAGGTGAGAAACTGCAAGATGCAGAGGTGCTCTCTGCATCTTTTGCCACAATGGATGATGCTTCAGAAAGGGAATCCGCCTGTTTGGAAACTCCTTCATCCCCGGTGTCATCTGGGAGAGAAACCCTACGAGAGGGCCCAGGATCCTCCGTGCATCTCACACCTCGTGTGCTGTACTGTCTCTTCCACTTAGACAACAAGCTCTTGGCCGCCTTCCTCACGCTGTCATCAGAGCAGCTCCTCAGGAGCCTGTAGAGCACTTTGACAACGTCTGTCGTTTCCAGCTGCTCTGCTGTGACGCGCGACTCATCGAGGTCACCAAGGAGGGTCAAGATGTTCCCGTAGCTCCTGTCTGCATTGGATCTCTCTATCTGCACAGCACAGTGGACTATTTCTTTTGCATCCATAGTGGCTGCAGAAAGAGAGAGATATAGTGAAATAACACCCAAAAGTACCAATAAACATCTGCAACTTTACACACAAGCCCCCCTCAACATATTAAAATATTCCGTTCTGTGTGTTTGTGTTGGTTTACCTGAAATCCCTCATGGTTTGCAGCTACTTCACACAAGCAGGAGAAAACGTCTGAAAGGCAGCAGCCATGTTGGATCTGTCTTCAAAACAGGAAGTATCTTGAAGTCACCTCTAGATGGTGCTGTAGCCTCACAGACTGAAACACTCACGGTTAGTTTGTCATAAGTTTCTAAAGAAGGAACTGTGTACTTGAAGCTGAGCATGTATAACACCATTTTATTTATGGTGTGTTAAATCTGTTACTGTATCACATTAATAGGGCCTTGCAGTTGTGCTATGAATTGTCTATAATGTACTGTAGGATTAGTTCTTTATATAAGGATTTAGGTGTGTGCATTTGGTTTTTCATGTTATTCCCTATTCAGAAACCAGGCGAGATTTCTGTTTATTTTCTCAACTATTTTTTTCATGCACAACAAAGCTGGGGTGACGTCTGTATCAAAGTATAGGAGGGTGTAAATATTCCTTGTTTTTATTTATTTTCCTAAATCATGCTTCTTTTTTTAATGTCCAGTCCAGGGAATATCAATCAAACTGTTGCTTGGTTGTTTTTAATAAGATATCTCAAAAATACTTAGAGTTTCATAAATCCTGTTTTTTTTGTATTGTGCACTCAAGGAAATATCAATCAAACTGCTGTTGGTTTATTAATTTTAAGACTGGCTTTTATGTTTTTGCAAATTAACTCTTAACGTCAAGAATGTTTATGGATTAGTCTGTATGATTCTAACTATATTTTACTTTTTCTGGGTGGTTGAGGCGCTGATGGAGCTACAGAATGGCATGTTTGGACACTACGTGCAGAAACCTGCAGTCCTGCAGTACAAAACAGCCTCTGGACAAGAATTTAAGAGTGGATGGCATCTCACAAGATGAGGCAGGCCTTTTCAGCTGTTGTGCAATTATATGTTATGGAGGAAGAAGATGAATGAGTGTATAGGATAATTCATGGTTGTGGAGCTAAGACAAGAAATGCTTCCATGCGTCAAAACCACTACAGTGGACAGAAGAGGTTGTTTTGTCCAATTAGATAGTTTGGTGTAATGACATACTTGAGACTGACGTGTGTGAATGAAAATACAGAAACTCTGGGTGGTTGAAAAGTTGCACATGCATTCATAATCTTTTAACTGAATGGGGAAAGTAGTGGCATCCTTTTAGAAAATGTGAAACTTTCCTCAAAAATCATTTGTAACAATTTGATCCTAAAACATCTTGCAAGGGAAGGCTGAAATTAAATATAAATCTGGGGTCAGAAAACAAAAACACAAGACTCCCATTCTCCAAAAAATGCTATTATGGCTACAACTAGTGATTAATGTCATTATCAATTAATCTGTTTATCGCTTGATCTATGAAATATAAAAAAAATAGTGAAAAATGTCCTGTTTTCTCCAAAACCCCAAACATATATAATTTATTCTCATATAAGACAAAGAAAAGCACCAAACATTCACCCTGGAATCACTGAATCTTTGCTTGAAAAATGACATAAGCGATTAATCAGCTACAAAAATTGTTGCAGATTCATTTACTTTTGACTAATTATTTCAGAAAAGACACACAACCCTCCCCTTTTTTTCTGACCGCTCCCCCTGCCCTAAACATTTTCGTACAGTCCCTTAGGAGAGATTTCTCTCTTTAATTAAATTATTCTGCCTTTGTAGGATGTATTATCTTCACATCTGTCATGAAATTGTTGCTGGATTTGACAAGAGGGGTTTTTAATCTGTAATACAAATGGCCCTTTGGCACGGCTCCACTGACTGTAAATAGAAAGATGGCTTCCTCTGTGTATACATATTAGACATAAACTGGTCCAGAATCTGAGTTTTTATATCAAAATGACCTTTTAATTCACATTTAATAGCAGCGCCATGAATCAAAGTACACCCGTCAAATTATATATGTTATTATTCACGCTAAAATAGCTCCACGACGTATAAATAGATGAGCAGGGTGCCATTACGTAACCTGAGGTATGACATCACCCTCTTAATCTCATATTAAAGATTTGCTTTAAAGATTGATGCAGCTGGGGCCAATGGCTGTGGAGGCCCTGAGGGAAAATTGATACGGTGTCTCCTCGCATAATAGCTTCTGGCTCTCAGGTCTTCAAACTGCTGCTTTTAAAAAACCCCAAATGGAGGTAGAAGCTTCCAGGAGGCTTTTAGCAGCGTTAATGTTTAACTTTTGTTTCTGAACGCAAGTGTGCCGGCTTAAGTTTTCTGTAGAAATGTGCAACGTTGGATATTCCAAGTTATTGTTTGTTGTTGTGTTTTTTTGGTGGATTTTGTGGACTGACTTAGGGTCCCCCACCTGAAACTGTTTCTGTGTGTGTGTGTGTGTGTGTGTGTGTGGGTGTGTGTGTGTGTGTGTGTGTGTAAAGG
>JAOVVB010015045.1:0-16487 GCA_028570985.1 Heterobranchus longifilis | reverse complement strand
AGTGGAATCTAGACACAACCTGTCAGAAAACAGGAGGAGGAGGGGAGACTCCCAGTGGCTGGAGGTGAGCTGGGATTGAACTGGAACTGAGCTGGGAACAGGCTGGGAGGGGACATTTTAGATGGCTTCATCTGTAGCTCTCCCCGTCAGCTCTGTTCTCATTATACATCCATGGTCGGCTCGTTTGGGGCAGTTTTAATGTAAATATCAGTATATATAGACTATATGGGTGCACTACAGTTTTAGTGTCAGCTGATTTGAAGAGTAAAGGCTTTACCACAGTCCAGCAAGACGTGTACTCATGTTGGTCGTATTACAGAGTTTGCATGCAGCTTTAGCCTGTTTGTCTCGCTCTGCTTTTCCTGACAATGCGTGAATCCCAAAGTGTTTCCTTTCTTTCCTGAATGTGTCGTGTTTGCCATGCTTTGAATTAAAATGTGAGGGTGGTCGTATCTCCGCAGATCCTGGAGCATCCACTACTTCCTGCTTGCTAGCTTCGCTTTGTTTTGTCTTGGAACGGATATGACGTCATGTTACTCAGACTATCACAATAAAAGCAGTAACTTCCTCCTACCTCCGTATTAAAAACTAAAATTAAGCAATTGAATCGATTCTGGCTTTTAAAAAAAATTATTTTAAAAATCGTCCCCAAAAAATTGCGAAACTTAAGTGAATTGATTTTTTTTTCCCACCCCTAATTCTTGGTAAATATCATGATGAGATTTAAACTGTTTAATTCTGGCACCATGATTTTGATACTCCAAACTGTGACTGTAGTAATCTACAATCCATTTTCATAATGGATTTATGCTGCAGTCTACTTTGCTGCAGAGAGGGTCATTAAAACTGCGACATCACACTCTCTTGAAGGAGTAATCTTTCTCCCTGCTGAAAGTAAGCTTTATTGATCACTCTCAACTCCTACTCTGAGGTAGGAGTGTTTTTACTCCAAGGTTCACTTTCAGCCTGATTCCAAAGACTGGCTGAGATGCTTGATGAGCTCAAACTTTGCTTAGAGGCCGGAGCAGGATGAATGTCAGCAAATTGAGGCAGGACTTCAATGACTGCCAATCGAATCAGCTCCCCACATCCACTTTAACAGCACCCCAATATTAATATGCAACACCTGAATATACAGTACCCTAAATATTAATATGCAGTGATTTTTGGACAGGTAGTAAAATATCTGTCATGCAAGAAGACAATGGTATCCGTGCAGTAGAGCACAAATTATACTTTCCACATTTGTATAGCCTTGAGGGTATTTTCAGCTCATGTCTGCAAGCGCTGTCCTGCAAGAGCATAGGTTTCGTTTCAACTGTGGGGGGGACAGGTTTGTACGGAAGTGCAAGGAAAAAACTAAAAATAGACACTATCTCGTAATTATGGGTTACTATCTCATAATTTGTTGCTGTCAGGTCAAAACCTTGTTTGTCCAAAGCCTTTACTTTTCAGGAAATGAAAAAAAGAATAATTTGAAAGATTTCACTAAGCTATTAACCTCAGACAAAGTCAGTGTTTTTCATACTTTTTATTGGTAAAATGTTTGTAAAACCCAGAGACAGACGTAAAGGGTGACCAAGAGCATTGATGAAAAATAAGAAGGACGCAATATGAGGATACGAGGTTTCCCCATCACAGCGACGAATTACGGCGCGTTTTCACCAGCCGCCAAAGCGCCGCGATTTGCTGTGAAGCTGCAGGGAGCTCTGCCCGCTGCCATCCGGCTGCCATGTTAAGTAGTTGTGCCATTTACATGGCACATGCTTCGTCTCGCAGGTCCGCGAATGGCTCGCGATCTGGAGCGATCATTTTGGCGTATGGAATATTTTTTCAGCGTGCACGCAAGTGAATCTGACATGAAAACCCATTGATAATCTATTATAAACCATGTAAAACACATTATACATGATATCAATGATCTGATTGTGATAAGTGATCATCCTCTGTGTGCCAAACCTTTTGATTTTCCTGCTCCTCTCCCTTCTGTTCTCCTGGAGTTTACATTCCCTCGATTTTTACCCCCACATGATGACATTTCATCCACTATATTTAGAGTAGGCGACCTATCACTGCTGTTTGTGATTGTGCTTTTTAAATGAATTGTCCGTTGTGTCTGTACCGAGAGGGACAGTGCTCTCGGAGCAGCCAGACACACAAACATGCAGTCTGCACACGACGCACACACACAAATCAGCTCCACATGTAGTTAGTAAACACCAGAGGAGCAGAATCGCTTGTTGACCAGCGCGGAGAAATACGCTTCTCATGAAAATGGCAAGCCCGAGAATTTTCTGATCGTTGCGCTTCAAAGCAATACCGTGCCTGGTGAAAACCCTCTGTTACAAGAAAATATCTCATAATTACGAGATCCTGATCTCATATATCTTTTTTAATGGAGTCTGGTGTGTATGGCAGGAGTGAATATAGCTGCTGTTTCTGGTTAGCCAAAAGTGATTTTACTCTTTAACAAAAAGGTCTATCTCTGTGGGGATTCTTTACGTAATGTTGTCAGACATTTATAATAATAAGGTGAGTCTGTCAGTGGCACAAACAAACACTTTTAGTAGTTTTAAAATAACAGAACTTGTACACTGATCTGTAGCTTTAGTGTTAGCTTCTATCTTTATCGTTTTAATCTGTTTTCACTGCGGAGTCAGTTTAACATCCTGGATATTTCCTTCAAACACATGTTGTAGACCCTTCTGTCTGCTTCTGTCTGATACTATTTCTTCAGGGAGTGCAGTTAGTGACAGTGTGTGCTCATAGACTGTATGTGTGGCTCCATGCTAGCTCAGACAGCTTGACGGACCAGCAATGGCTAACAACAAAGGGGCGGGACTTAGTGAAAGGTGGCCCTCTGCGTCTGATACCGATGCACTGAGGCACCCTTTAGCGTGTGTTTGAGACGCACCAGGCTTTCTACCTGAAACTAACTCCAGTGTAAACCCATCCACGTCATTTTTAGACGCTCAGAACAACTGACATGAAAGTCTGTGTAAGGAGGAGGCCGGTGCATGGGTCAAACAAATGCAGATTTTCACCCAGGAGACAATTGTTTGTGTCACGTGTGAAACCAAAAGTCAACATTGACTTTGTTAAAGTTACGTAGGCTACGTTAGTTAACTCTCTTATGTAATGTTCCTTACGTAATGTTAACTAACGCCTTGAACCTTATGAAGTTATGTAACAAAGTTATTTTAACCCAAACCACCATCTTTTCCTAATTCTAACAAAGTAGTTTTGTTGCCTAAACCTAATCACTGGGTTCCTTAAAAAGACTTAAAAGGCATTGAATTCATTAATGTGAAAATAAGGCCTTAATTGGTATTAAAATGACTTAAATCAGTCGTTCAAAAGTCTTAAAAATGCTAAGACATGGGAAGTAGGATTTTTATGAATTGTTTTTTTCTAATGTTGCATTGTAAAATCTCACAAATAATTGGAAACATCTTTGTTTCTTTTTTACGAAATAATTTACCAAATTCCTCTCACATTAACATCACGCAGATCTGGACAGTGGAACCAACAACATTTATATTCACAGTATAATCACTACAATAAACTACAACACTGCCTCATCCCCATCTCTGATACCAGCACCAGGGTCAGCAGCAACACATCCCCAAACAGCATTCGAGTGTGCACGCCTGGCATTGAAAAAGTCTGAAATCTAACTTCCCTTAAGCTGTCAGAACCCCAAACTAAGAAAACATGAAAACAAAATAAACCTACATTGGAAATTTATTTTTAAAAGACACTGTATGCATGTAATGAGCAGAAACTGGCACGCGGTCGCTGACACTAAAGGTGTAACTAGAGTTTGAAGGTTAGAGCCACTGACCAGGCGTCAGTATCTGATGAGTGGGAGTGAAACTGTGTTGGCTGTCATGTCTTAGTGGGACACTTGAATTAGAGCTGAACAATTAATGGGAATTTTATCGAAAATGCAATAGGTGCAATATTTGTTAAATATGTCAAAATACCATTTTAAATTAAATATTGTGGTGCTGCAGAGATGTCCCGACCTACACATCATATTCAACAGACCTAAAACAGAAAACATCTTTGTTAGTACAGATCCTCACAAAATCAATTATTTTAATCGTTTTTCAATGAAAATGTACCAAAGCCCTGAGAGGTAAGTAAGACTTTTTTCTAATCTATTTATTTTTTAAATTGGTGGTAAATAAACAGGTGGAGAAAAAAAATTCTGGCTAATTTTTTTCCAAAGTTTTTTGCCAGAATCATTTCTCAGTTTTTCTAAATAATATATATATATATTTATTTTTTTTATATTAAAAACTTTTAAACTGAGCCTGAAAAAATTCTGATTCTGGCAAAAAAACAAAATAAAAAAACAAATCTTGCTTGCCTGTCAGGACTGAGAATACTGATTCAAACATTAGAATTCCTTCTAATATCACAACAAAATAATCACAATTACATATTTTTTCGAAATCCTTCAGCCCTAACTTGAATAGATGCTAACACCTGTGCTTTTCGTACTATGACAGGTAAAAGCACCTGTTGTGAAAAGGCCTATTGAGGTCAGTACAGATTGACAGCTTACTGGAAAGAGAAAGAGATTTTCTTTTAAAAATGAAAACTGCAATTTAGGAAATTTAAATTGCATCCCGTTTTTCAGTTACCTTGCCTTTCCCTTCTTTGTCCTGCTGTGTGTGCACTTTGTTTTCTTCTGGCTCCCAACAGAAGCTGTATGTGGGGATGTTAAGTACCTGCTTTCATACGTCTCCTTGGGGAGGCTTACTGCTAATTTTAACAAGATTGTGTATTATATACAAGGTAAGACTGTAGGCTATATTTTCAGCATGTACTCAGCGTGATAATTAACCAGATACAATGCTTCTGTTGTGCCATTTTTATTCTTCATATGTAAGCTTGTAGAGTTAAATTCACTTACTGTAGCTTTTCAGCACCATGGACAGCTACATTAAGATACCAGCACTATATATTTAGGGAAACTTTATTTATGTTTTCCTTATTTATTACAGTATCACACACATACACACGTAAATGGACATTATAACAATACCACCAGTTAAAATAAAACAAAAATAACAACAAATTAGAATTAAGTAGAGAGAAAAAAAATCCAATAATTAAAAATTATCAATAATATAAAATTAAAAACATAAATAAATAGAAGAGAAGATGCTTCCCATTGTAGCATTCTAACTGTAAGTGTTATTGTTGCATCAGAGAGTAATATATATGCTTTATTATTATTTTTCAAATATTATTATTATTTGACATGTGCAATATAATATCAATATATTACTCTGTAGGACAGATTACTAATCCATTCCTCCAGCAAGTGTTTTTTTTTCCTGGCCAGTGAAAAGAAATCCCTCCTCAACCTCAAATATAATTTACACATTATTCCCTTCAGTGATAGCACTTCACTTCAGAGTCTGTCACAGTGGGAATGTGTTTTAATACAGCCCTCTGAGGCCCTATTTACACAGGACTGATGTTACCTGGGTTAGCCACTGATGTGCGATAACTGAGAGGCTTTGTGATTTTAATCCGGTGTGAGTCTACAGTGTGTGCCAAAATCCTCGACCAAATCCTGCATTGTTTTCAGGAAGGAAGAGCTGCTGAGAACAGGCAACACTTGGTCATTTTCAGCGCAACATTTTTAGCTTCTAGTCATGTAAAAGGGAAAGCGTATAAATAGCACGCCACTTTTCGCTGTGTTTTGCGTGTCATGTAATGCATTTCAAGCTTTTAGCGTGTCGTTTTACGCCCCGTTCTCATTCACAACTTGAAAAATACTCTTTCAGGACTCCTTGTCACTTGTACATGCCAAACTACAACGCTTCACTACGGTCGCAGTTTTGTGAATTCAAACAAAACTTATGTTTAGGCAACAAAACTAGGTGGTAAGTTTAGGAAGAAACATCGTGGTTTGGGTTAAAATAGGGACGTTTGAATTAATTTATGTTTGTAAATTACGTAAGTTATGTAATCAGTGTAAATAACCAAAATCTAACGGCTAAGTTAACATAACTCATGTCACACGGGCCACTAACACCGGTCTCCTGGGTCAAAGTCCTGTGTGTAAGTCCATGCCATAAAAAACCTGCTGTGATAACATTGCTTAACAAATGTGCATGATCTTCATATGGCATTTTGTGAGAGCAGGCTGAAAAGGGAGTTCATAATGAAACGGAAAACCTAGAGCTGCTCCAGTGATAATTAATTGAAGTAGAATGTAAAAATGTTAATACAAAACACAGCTCTTTTTTTCTCCTGTGTGGAGTCTCTTCTTGAGCGGCCTCAATTCCCCCCACACTGACCTGCTTACTCCAGTAACCTGGTTTTGGGTGAATGCATGAAAGAATAAGTGGGTTAAAATAACCTGGATAAACTCATCTTCTGATCATGAGAAACACGGTTACTTCCATATTAAATGTGCTTCTGTGCTCAATAACCAGCTTATTTGTGCTTAAAAATGTAGATTCTGACCGTCAAGGATTTACTACCTGAGAGTTAGTCACAAACCTTGGAAGCTTCCAGATCCTTGTAATACTAAACTGTCTCTGTAACGTCCCTTTCTGTTACTTTGCTGACAGATTGGGGCTCATGCATGAAGACATTTCCTCTTATTCCTGTTCATATCTGTGATTTGTTCTTGTTTGGTTAGTACCCGTTGATTTCTGGATTCACCAGTGTTTTCTTATTTTTGCTCTTGAGAACATTTTACAAGTGGTAAGATTAGATTATTATATGTTTTAGCTGGGGTTTTTTTATTTTCCTGTAACGCCAGTACTGGCGCTCTGGAAAATCACGTTTTACAGTTTCACAGTTTAAGTTTATTTAACAGTACATCGATTTCACTTCTGCAGAAGTTTTTTCATCTCTCCTGTTCTTGGAGAGAGTATTTGCACACGGCACAACACCTGCCCTTATATAGAGTTTAGGGGGCGTTACCTATGATAATAGAAAAATATGATCAAGTGGGATCCATCATCAGCACAGCTGACTAAGAGCAGGTTTGAGTGGTTCAGAACATTTGGTGCATCTGGAGTTGACTTCTCATATCACATCTTTTGAGCCAAAATAAGATAAATTTAAGAGAATGTTTCTTTATGAGACTTATCATCACAGTCAAACTAAAAGTAGCATGTTGCATATGCAGTTACTTAAAAATTGTAATTAGTTACAGTTACTAGTAACCTCATTAAGAAAGTTGCTGAATTACTTTACTGATTACTTCCACCAAAAATCCGTTACTGTGATATGTAATTTTTTAGTGACTTTTTAAATGTCTACTCTGAAATGCTGCCAGAATTATTTGTCCACAGCTAGTCTCACTTACTACTGGACCCATCAGCCTCATTTTGTGCACATTTATGACTGTATGCTCAAGGACCTCTCGTGGTTGTGGTGGTCGTTTAAAACATTCAATAATGTTTCAGCTGCTGAAACGCTAAAGGGAAACTTTTGGGCGAATGACGTCATCTGGCAGACTTTTGCTGGCGGGTGAGCGCGGAGCTCCGGGCTCTGACGGCGTGGAGGGAGGCCGGGTGCCGTTCATCTGCATGTACCGGCAAACTTTAACTCATCATTTATGGGGACAATACACGGGGCAACTTTTTGGACAGCATGACAGGGCAATGTGCTTGTCAACTGGAATTAACGTACAGCGAATGCCTTTGAAGAATAGCAACAGCAGTGGCACATTTTGCATAGTCTCACTTTAAATGAGTGTACAGTAAATTGGATGTGAAAGCAGCACTCATATAGTCCTTTTACAGCTTTTTAGTGCTTAGCCTGTGGATATGTCTGCGGCTCCATGCATTTTTAAAAACGCCGCACTGGAGACGGAGGTGTTCTACCTGTTTCCAAGAGCTGAAGTGACAGTCAACATGGCAGACTGAGGCTGAATGGAAGCTCGCATGCAAGCTGCATCTTTTTGCCTCTACTTTATTTCCCTTCACTCGCTTTGTTTTTTCACTGTGTATTGCTGTCTTCCTGTTCCCGTCGACATTCTGTCTTTCTTCCCATCCTTCCGCCTACATTGTCTCTCCTCTATCTCGCTCTCTCTCACCCTCCTCTCTTTCTGTCTGACAGCAGTAGGGCTCCGTTGGGAGGTAATTAGGAAAAACTCAACAGAGACACACACAGCAGCTGCTGAAAACAAGGCTTTCAATACTTTCTACTCTCCCTCCTTATATTACAATAGCAAAAGGCTGGGAGGGTAAGGGAGGGTGTGCAGGTACTACCAGGACATCTTTAGGGAATTATGTCGAGGGAGAAAGGGTGCTTTGGTAAGCCCAAACTTTCATGTACCAAGGTACCTGATGCAAGTTTCAAAAGGCGTGTGCCTGCTTGTGTAACTCTGAGGCAAAAGGTCTTGTTTGGTCTCTTTTAGCAATTTTAACAGCTCTGGCTACAAAAGTAGCACTTGAAGTGAAGATGACATACAAAATGGGAAATGAGGCTATTCAAAGGATTTTAGTAATCTAGGACAAAGACAAAGATGCTTTTCGTCCTCCAAGCAATTTGTTCACTTGGTTGAAGCGCAAAACTGCGTGTTATTGGCTCCTTGCCCATCACTCTACAGGCTAGTAAACAAAACCGTAGGATAAATCCCAAGTAAATGCACCTGATGGTCCTTCCC
Source organism: Heterobranchus longifilis (assembly GCA_028570985.1). Lineage (NCBI taxonomy): Eukaryota > Metazoa > Chordata > Actinopteri > Siluriformes > Clariidae > Heterobranchus > Heterobranchus longifilis. The sequence goes on along the minus strand of JAOVVB010015045.1, from coordinate 7,837 downwards.
TCTGGGGTGATTTCAAGTGTTCTTCATCAAGCTGCATGGTCATTTTGCCCCCCGCTCGTCACTCTATGAGTGACCTAGTTAAAAGTATTTCACTTGAGAGAAAAAGCGGAGCCTTTTCTCTCGACACTGTTACTGACCATGAACTACACTTTCAGCAATAGAAATCATAACTGTACGTTTTGTGCCGACTTTCACTCAATGTGGACGTGTTGTGAAGGTGGGGGTTCTTCTAAACTCTACCGTATGTGTTGACCTCGTTGACGTCTTCATACTGAATGTCTCTACAAAATGTTTTTCAAGAGTCTGCCATGCTATCACTGCTGTGAAACTGTACCGAGGCAGAGCAGTGCTTTGAGCTAAATGCTATGCTCAATGAAGATGCTAACATGCAGATGTGTAGCAGGTGGAATTTTTCAGAATGTTCAGCATCTTAGTTTACCATGTTTCATTCTACATCAGTCCCATATATCGAGGTCAGTATACCTAACAGAAGACTGTCATCAATCCATTCATCATATTGTTTGTAACTGTTACTGCGGCAACGGTGGGAGCCAGATGATGACATATATATATATATATATATATATATATATATATATATATATATATAGAGCATCCAAAAACACGCGGGAGACCAGAGTTTGCATCCCAGTTGAAACTATTTCAACATCCAAACCATGAAGTTGTTTTTCCAGTACTTAAACCTAATGAAAGTCACGGAAATGTAGATGTTTTTATGTTTTGTTAAAGTGAAACCGAAACCTACCGTACTTGTTATCAGCCTGCATTGAATGGGGCTGGTGGCAGCTCCATTCAATGCACTGATAAGAGCCTTCTGGAGCTTCTAGTGTGGGGAGCAGGCCCCTACTGACCTACTGTAGATATATGGGACTGAATGAAGAGGCCCATTCAATCGACTGATAACACTCGAAAGGCGTGAACTTTTGCTAATTAGCACTTAACACAAAGTACAGCAGAGACTGATGTCATTAGTTGTTGTTTTTTTAGGTATTTCGTCCAACACATTTCTTTAAACACGTGGTTAACGCTGTAGAACAGAACTACTTGGTTAGGTTTAGGAAAAGATCATGGTTTGGGTTAAAATACACATCGACTACGTAGAGAAGAACACAACGTAGTTAGGTCCGTGACGTAGTACATGACGTAGTTACATTAGTCAACTTAAAATAAGTCAATGTTGTCTTTTGGTTACAAACATGAACAGCAGTCTCCTGGGTAAAAGTTCTGTGTTTGTTTGACCCATCCATCCACCCTGTCCTCCTCCGTACGTGGACTTTATTGCTCTTTATACTATCTCACCTGACTTTCACCTTTTCTCCCTTCATAATTCCTATGGCCTCTAGAGGTCACTGCCAAACAACAAATGCAAATACAGATCATAATAAGATTTCACAGATGACCTATATGTCTGTTTTTTGGTGAGAACGGTCTGATTTGGTCATAAACCAGAGTCATTCAATTCAATTTAATTTCAAGTGTCATAACAAAAGTTATCTCAGGACCCTTATATATGTATATAGAGCAGGTCTAGACCACGCTCTGTGATTTATAGAGACGCAACATTCCCCCAGACAGTGGCGAGGACAAACCTCCCTTTAACAGGTCAGAAACCTCGAGCAGAACCAGGCAGCGGGTGGGCAGCCATCTGCCACGACAAAGTATTGGACAAATGAAATCTGATCTGTTAATGGTGCTAGAGGGAAAGTTAAGGGACTATTAAAGCCATTACACTTAATCCTGGGGGGAAGATGAATGTCTGTACCAAATTTCATGGCAATCTGTTCAATAGTTGAGACATTTCATTTAAAACCACAAATGTGAACCTGGTGATGACGCTAGAGGAAAAGTTAGGGGTCACCAAAGATGATACATAATCTGGGCACCATATATATATTCAGGCTATACCAAATTTTATGACAATCCATCCAATCGTTGTCAAGATATTTGGCTAAAAACCAAAAAGTGGTGCTCAAGGAAAAGTCAGGATATCACCAAAATATTTAAAGATCATCCTCAGCGGCCGTACAAAATATAATGGCAATCAATCCAATAGTTGCTGAGATATTTCAGTCTGGACCAAACTGTTAGACTTGACAGACAGACCTGACATTCAGCTCGCAGGTGGGTGTAAAGCAACAAAAAACATGATTTAGGTCATGTCTACATGTATTTGGATATTTTTTTAAACTGATATTTTTCTCCTCCATTGGGAAAAAAATAAATCCATCCACAGACTAGAGCTTTACCCGATTCAGAATGTTCAGTATGATTATTTGACTATTTGTTCCGCGGTGTGAACCTGTTTTATTAGAGTTTATTACAGTGTATGCATGCGCGGCGTGGTGCACAGCTTGTCAGATGGCTTTGCGGCACGTAAATAAAGGCAACAGCCAGACGCACAGACCACCGTCTCTTCTCTCCTCTATTGAAGTGTTAGTATAAACCCATCACGTTCCTTTTTTGATTTATAGAGCGTCAAACAACGCTTTATTAAACTGTCAGGTTCGGCGTGACATAACTTAATATAGTAAACAAGCCAAGTTAGCCCTCCAAGCTAATGCATGCTAACTAAGCGAACAACGGATTGGAAATGTGCACCAAATTTTTTTGCCGACACAAGGTATCAAAGATAAGCCAGAGACTATCATTGTAAATTGCTGTGAGCTTAGTCCGGCTGGGTACCTAAGCACTGTCGGCATTGAGCCACTACTTCCGCCGACCGGACGGCTCCGGTTGGAGGAAGTCCCTCCTCCCCTTTGTGTTCTCATTCTCAGTGTCGCTTCGCTACGGGAAACAAATGGATCATTTTCTTTTGCAGGGATTAGCCATTTTAATGTCATGCCTCTACTAGTCTCACATAGTCAGACCTATATCCACAGCACTGTGTCCTCTACACGTGTAAATGTTCCACCAAAACAAGTTTCCTCCCAACACGATTTTGCAGAAGCACCATTGTTGTATCCGGTGTGTAGCCCCGCCCAACCGTGCGCCCAATGCGATTGTGATTGGTTGAAAGAAATGCACATGAGGACAGGGAGTTTTTTCCGCTATTCCAGAGGGAAAGATGTTCAATCCAGACCGACCCCCCAGCGGGGACACAGTGCTGTGGATATAGGTCTGGCTATGCGAGATTACTGTGAGCTATAAATTCAGAAGATTCAGATTCAGCTTCCTGTAAGTTAGTTTGAAAAGCAGAGCAGCGTGGAAGAGAGGAGCGCTCACTCTGCAGCTAATTCTGGGGACCGAAATGTGCCCAAAAGTACACTGCACACTGACTGATGATTTGAATCTCCGACTCACAATGTGGAGTCTCCGCAAATTCCACTTCCATGTGGACGGACGATAAGGTGAACTTGTTGCTTAGCATCTCCCAGTTAACATGTCTACATGGATACATTAACCGCAGTTTTGTAAAATATTCACTTTAGAAGGCGGTTTTAAAAATATCCCTTTTAGTGATGTAGAACTAATAATATCCATAATATATCCATCTATCCATTTGCAAAAATATCCAGATTCATGTGGACAAGCTGTTACTCTGACTGAGAGAGGTCTCTTCCATTGAAATCCATTTAAATCAAAGTATGCACAGGGTCACTTCCTCTCTCACTGACTAAAGAGCTGCTCAGTTGCACCACTGGTGGTCTGGCAATATAATGAGGCAGCTCCTGATTAGTCTCATTTATGTATATTTTGTTGATATATATTAACATCTAGTGAGATCTTCTTTTTTTTTCTTCTGTAATTAATTTCATGAACCTCAGATTGACTTAAATGTCCAGGTTCTGTGGTCGCTGTCATTTCATGGTCCAGCATGGCAGCTGGATTCTTGCGATATCGCCCGAGAATCGCAGAATCACAAAATCATGCGTTCGTGTCCGAACCACAGTAGTTGGGACCAGTCAGCGACCTGTGAGGAGCTACTGGCAGGTACAGCTGTGGTTTAGGTGTGTGTGCTACAGGCACTAAAGATGGCAGCTCCTAAAGAGGTTAGCGTAGAAGTGGAGAATATTTCTTCATTGAAAGAAGAGCAAAAAAACGTTTCTAAATGGCTTCGGCAAGAGTTTGATAGACAGATGGTTCTTCCAATCAGCCGCCAAGTATTTTTTGAAAGTGCCTGCCCTTTTCCAAACAGTTTCCAATGATGGCTTATTCTGTGTAACAAACCATCTGTTGCGTTAGGTTAGTAATTAGCAATATCAATGTTACTGCTGAGATCCCAACATTTAGGGTAATATTTAATTTTCTTAGTAGTATCTCTTTTACACAAAACACCTCATATTATGCGAGTGTGTAATAACTACATCTGTTCTCCTCTTTGTTGCCATGCAGATGCAAAAGTATGTTATTACGGAGCTGAGGGTGTGAAAACACAGTGTGACAACACAGCTGCAGTTTGGAGGATGGGCCGCTGTACACTGCACATACAAGCATATATAAACACACACATCTGAGGGCAGAAAAAGTGATGCTGCATTCAGGTCCCACTAACTTAGACACTGTAGATTTACCATATTAGGTCGCAAATATTGGAAAAACTGGAGGTGACAAATCAAACAGCAGTGTGAGGGCGGAGAACCAGGAAACGATGCCTGGGGCACGAGTTCCATAGCTCACACAGAAATCTGTCTCTGCCACAAAAGATCTCTAAAAGAACAATACTTTACACCGTTTCCAGGAATTCAAAGAGCAGCTTCATCATCATTCTCAAATATGTTTGGGTCTTGAAAATTGATTGATTAAGTGAGATTTTATTGTTTTAAACAAACTTGGAAACTATACATGTTGTGTTGTATTCTAAACCCACCAAAGATGTATTGGTGAATTGATGCTCATGTTTTGTTGCACCTGCTAAAGATGGATGGACGGTCATGCTGAAGCATTGTGAGGATGAATGGATAGCTTTTGTGTGGCGCGGAGAGAAGGGATGGATGGTCAGACTGTGCCACGGTATCAAGGAAAGGGCTGAGGATGGATGACTCACCTTCTCTGTCTCTGTGGACTTTAGGACAGACAGGACAAACATATTTGGATATCTTCCAAAAGACTAGCACCTATGTGACAACAACTATTTTAAACCAAGATTTGTAACCTGTTAGCCATGTGCATTTTTTACACTCTGTTGCCAGTCAGCTCAAAAATGATGTTCTGTCCTTTGTCTGCTCATTACTTGGTTGTACAAAAAGTAAAAATATGTGAGATACTGTATACTGTAAAGAAAGCACTATGAAGGATGTTGCATCAATCAGATTGAGACTGTCCTCCCCCGAAAAACGACACCGTAGGTTGTTCATATAAGCAGCTTATTACGACCCATATTTATGTTTATTTTTAGGCAGCGACCTCTTGTGGGCATAGTAATTATGACAGGAGCAAAGAAGAAAGTCATGAAAGTCCATTTAAGGTGGGTTAAATGGGTGGTGCAGACCGTGTTCGTGTTCCATTTGAAACTAAAAGTCAATGTTGAGTTATTTTAACTTTATGCAACAAACATAAATATGCATAATTACGCATAATTACGTCATGTACTTACACACATAAGTAAAGTTACATAACAAATGTACTGATTTTGACCCAAAACACAAAGTTTTCCTAAACCTAACCAAGTCGTATTTTTGCCTAAACACAACCAAACTGCAGCCACTTCACGACATTAACCAGGTTTTTAAAATGGCAACCGTTATGTTTAGGTATGAGTACGTGTTGATCTCCTGTCACCGGTACGGGCGCTAATTTCGGAAACACTCCTGTGGGTCGTATTTATAGACTGTATATAAAGAGTGGACAGGGTTTTTGCTGGAGGTGGCCAGCTCCTAATTCTCTGTAAGAGAGTAAGAGTAACGTCACCCATTGGTTTGTGGACTACCCGTTATGAAGCCTCGGGTTTGGACACTTCCTGATCGCCATTTTGCACTTTTGCAACCGGATATTCTTCTTCTTCTTCTTTTCTCGGGTGCCAGTAAGCCAGTGCCAGCAGAGTGCCAGTGCTGTTTGTGTGACATTTCAATGCCGCTAAACTAAGCGCTAATGAGGGAAAGTTTGCAGATTTACAACCAGCTGGCACGAGTAATCCGGTGAATGTTTAGCAGCAGGGGGAGCGGGGAGCTCCGGATGCACATGCCGTGCACTGCAGTGACACCAGGCAGTTGAAAATCAGCAAACTTTCCCTTAAGTTTGCAGCTAACGCTACCACTCTCTAGTTAACTTGATTAGCATGGTGCTAACGAATGTTTAACAAGACATTTTCCAGCAAACAAAGTGTTACAATAAACTTCTATGAAGTGAAAACATACTGTGAAAGGGTCAAAGTTGTAAGACAAAACCAGTTAATGTCTATTTAAATGTACACAGGGCCATGGTTAGCATTGCTAAGCCTCTATCCTGTTGCTAAAATGGCAACCTGTCAATCAGATGGTAGCCACGCCCCAAAGCATACGCTGCTTTATTGTCTATTTTCTTCTTAATGGGACCATAACTTACAAAATGAACATTTTGCTGTATTGAAGAAGAAACTAGTGATTGAGACCATAAACTCATTATGAAATAAATAATAAATCAAGTGAGAAGTAGGTTCATTTTCTCATTGACTTGTATACAACCAGCATTGCTGGTTTAGTTTAAGGCACGTCCACATTGGCTTCACTTCTCAGACTCGGAAACTCTGTCCATTATTTTTACTGTCTATGGTCGTAGTAGAGGGAAACAATGACCTATGTGGTCGTATGGGTTGGAGGACTTATTTTGCCTTAAATGCCTTTAATCTGATTCATGAAAAGTAAAGTATATGTGTACAATAAGATACTGTAGATTCTTTAGTTCTTTCTTCAGTGTAGCCAGAGTGCCATACCAGCGAAGCACAATCATAATCATTATGATCTGCACTCAGAAGGGACTGTTTTGAAAAGTGTCCTTACTTATTGGTGCTTTCAGGGATACTCGCATGCAATCTGTGACTCTGCACAGCATTGCTTTTACTTGCAGCAAATATATCCTTTATGAAAAGGATTAACAAAAACAAAAGCTTCTAATTTTTTGTAAAGTGAAAGCACGGTGTGCTTTGGAAAGTGGTCAGCAGTGATGTTATTATGTACAATTTAATGGAAAATATAGCAAACAACAGTCCTTTAATAAGTGTGTACATTCTGCATTCTGCAAGATCAGAGGGATGTTTCAATGATTTATGGAGAGAGATGTTCATGCATTTGCATTGAGTGACTGTCTGTGGTGATGCAGGCGGGCTGATAGCTGTGTGCTGTATACCACGTGAACTCTCCAGCTTCCAGGCTGATGAGCACTAAAAAGAATCTTTAGTAAGATGAAAGCTGCCTTCGGCCACCGTGTGTGGATTGGGTTGACGGCTCTCCAGTGGCACCGACTTACTACCTCTGCCTTTTAGCTGCCTTTAATAATCCACAACTTTCACTTTTCCACTTAAGCTGTAAGAAAAAGCAGGTAGCAGCAACGGAAACAGTAAGTGTTGACACAGCGGGTCACAGCGGGCTCGACGGCAGTCATCTCATCACCAACCGCTGAAGCTGGCAACGTTCCTGTTCAATTTGGTGATACAGCACCTCTGGGGGGGTGGGTGGCAATGCAGGTGAATTTAAAAGGCTCGGTGTTACAAGCTCCGGGGATGGAGTCAACGCTGCAGAAATAAATGACTTATATAAAGCCCTTTAAAGAGCAAATCTAGGATAACAATTTTCTCTGTAGTGTTTATGATCTCGGAGGTGCTTACATAGCCCCTGCACCTAAATTACAATGTGTTGTGAGTATAGGAGGCTGATCCACCTCCGCCAGTAGTCATTTTGTATAA
>JAOVVB010015037.1:0-16488 GCA_028570985.1 Heterobranchus longifilis | reverse complement strand
CGGGTTAGGAGCCCAGGGAGGGGGTCCGCAAAGATTTTGTGTTTAAACAACAGCACAAACAAGGCAGAATATTATTTTCTGTGCAACTGCCTGCAGTGTTATGTTCCTATCATATTTACAGGAAATGGTTACCTAATTCGTGTTAATCTTTTTTGTAACCGTGTATACTTAAGTGTCATGTGAGAGAAAAAAACATGCAAACATGCAAACTGAACTACAGCAGAACAGGGAAGTAAACCGAATATGCCCGTGCCAGCTAACTGTCATATCTGCACCGTTCATTTCCCTATTTTTCAGCAGCAGCCACAGTAACACGTGTAATGATAGGCATCGCTCCAAGTGGGCCACTTTGCATTTAAAAAATGGCCTGGGCCATACGAAGACATGCACAGAGCTGAACCGAACTTATTTGGTTATTCAAAGCTTCCACTCTCCACTTTTCTGGCCTACATTGCCATACTCGTATACAGCATGTTTTCCAGCTGCCACAGCAAACTGGGAAGTTTTGAATGCAAAATAAGATGCAAAAGTAAAAATTTGCATCTACAGTGCAAGACACCACAGGTCACTGGGACGCTCTTTAACATGGAGCGTTTGGCCATTTAAAGTGCTCCGTGTCTAATGTTGCATTCACGGGCTCCTCGGATCATCCCATTTCCAGAATTGGGAAGTCGTTCTTCTGACTTTGGTCTGTTCATGAGCTTTATGTGGAAACAACATGGACGTAAACATGGTTGGGTTATTTTGGTATTTTATGGTGGTGATGGTATTTTATTGCTCAAAGCGTTTAAACATGTTGTTTTTTTTATTTCCAGTTTGAAGCTTTATTAGTGATTTTGTCCCAGACCTGTTGCTGCACCAGCACATTCCCTAAAACTACTAAAATATTACTATCAGGGTTAATAACTTTTCTAACTAATCTAGGTCACTCTATATCTACATCTACGTCTACAGCAACTATAACGGTTACAACCTAATACCCCGTTACAAATTACATGTGAGAATATGTGAATTAATAAAACGTTTCTGACCATCAACCCAACATTTACTTTCATCTGCCGTGTTTCTGCGAAATGTGACGTCAACTCGGCAAGGCGTGTACCAACACTTTCGACGACTTTCCGAGTTCTGGGGACGTTCACATGAATTTTCCCAGTCTGGAATTCATTTTTCCGATTGTTCCCGACACCACATGAATGCAGCATAACTAACTGCTCAGAGCAATTCTGACCAACTGAAGCATGTCCTCCGTGAGGCAAGCTGTAGAGGAGCGTGTATGTAAAACTGACCTGTCCACTCAAGCAAATATCTTCTCTGTAGATATGTCCAATTTAAAGTCCTTGTTAGCATAATAACTTTTGAAAATTAAGCAATGATAGCAAACAGAGCAACTTGTTGACTATAATGACTGATAAAAATGTGCGTTTTATTGACTGGTGTTCATGCAGAACATGAAAATGTAGTAACCAGATATTGGACTTACATAATATTGTGCAAATTCTTATTGAAATTGTCACGAACCTGCAATATGTAGGAGCCTGTCCTCGCTTGTCCAACTGAATCTCCTCTAATGCTATCCATCTGAAAGTGTATTGCATGCTCACTAAACACCAGAGTTGGATGGTATCTCTACTTTCTGTTTTCTTTCTTGTTGCCATGAGCAATCTGTTCTGGTTACAATCACTATTATTCTTTTTCCTCACTTTAATATATTAACCATAAAACTCTCCTATTTTACACCCACCTCCCCATTAAGCAGTGTCAAACTATACTGTACATCTAGAATGCAAATAGGAAAGCAGACAGACGGCATGTCTGGATTTTTTTCCTCCTTTTTTTTTTTTTTTAACGATTCTTATGGCTTCTCCGTATTTGTGTTGCCTGCCAAACACCGAGGCTGCCACAGCGCTGCTGCTGCTGCCGCTGCTGCTGCCGGTGTTTTTTCGATCAGACTGGTGTGGACCTGGGAAGCAGAGCTGTGCCACAGTGGAATTCAGGTGCCAAGAATATAATTTTCCTTAAGTGCTTACAACTGTAAAAACCAAAGTTGATTCCCTGAGACTGAAAGTAATTACAGGCCATTTAAATTGGAGAAAAAGGTGAAGCAGCAACTCTTTAGTTTTTGCAGAATTCAAGAAACATAATGTGGTCTGTCTAATATCTGTTTTATTTGAATGTTTTAACGTTCAACTTGGTCATTTATATTGGCTGCGTGCGATTCCTCTGGAGGAAATGCCACTGGCTGTGGTTAACCCATAGATTATAAAATGTGGAAGATATATTGGACTTTTCTATCAATACTAATATAGAAAAGCATCACCTGGAATGAAATGGACAGTAATATCTAGTCTCTAACACCTACGTATTGCCTAATTATCCTTCGACCTTAAATACTGGCTACATATGATTTCTATCAGCTCGTCTGAAAGGACGCCTAGCTGCTGGTTTGTCTTCTCAGAGAGATGAACTTGGTGGAGGGATGCACCAAGTGTATCCTGTATCTGTTGTGACGGAGTAGGGGTTGGTGGGGGGGGTGGGGGCTTGTGAGAGCGTGACGGTGCACCTGTCAGAGAGGAAGGCCTGGCTAATCACTGTAAGCTGTCCGCAGAGTGAACATGTGTGCCGGGGAGACCCTCAGGCCAGGAGGAGGGGAGGGCACGCCTGACCCAAATTGTTTCAATAAAAAAAAAAAAAAAAAAAAAGGATGTGGATGGAGAATTCCCCAAATCATTCTCCCACCTTCCCTCCGCGCTTTCACCGCTCCTTGGGTCTTCCCCTTTTCCCTCACACTCCTCTCATCTTCAGACATCAGAACATTTTCTCTGTTTTCGTTGTTAAATCACCCGGCTATTGACAGAGTGATTGCATCCTCGGCTCATACTTGCTGACTCATCTCTTCTGTGAAACCCGCCTTCCTGGGAATATCTGGCTTGCCATTGGCTCCCTCAGGTCTGATAACGTAGAGACTATTCCTCTGCTCTCTCTCTCTCTCTCTCTTTCTCTCTCTGTGTATGTTGAGTCATTCTCTGGGAAAAAGCAAATCAGCACTCCGCAGAGATTCTAGAGAATACACTCTCCGGTTCTGTTGACGAAGGGTGAGGTTCTTCTTCTCCTCACCTCTGGAGGCAGGACCACACAGCGTGTGAAAATCTGGCCCCGCAGACACACCTCGGTTTCCATGCGCAATAAAACCTATGCATGTTTTCCCACAACAAATGACTTCACACGACAGTTGAGAGATGCGCAATCATGCTCGCTCTGTTGTAGGAATAACTCAGGCTTAGTTGTGTTTGTGCATAACTCTGGAAAATAATTGAATATGGTCAGGAGGGGTGCAGTCTAAACAGAAGATTTGTCTGGAGTTCAGCAGCATTAGAAACGTTCGCTCCGTCTGCCAAGTTGAGGGAAAGTTTTCAATTAACGTCAGATGTGGATGTTGAAAGTGTACCTGAGTTTGAATGCCGGTTCATTCCAGTTGTACATCTATTTTGATTTATTGGTAATTCCTGGAAGACCCAAAATTTATATTACATTGGCTGGTCAGGCTCAGATTTGATTTTAGAAACTCCCTCTGCGTTTGCGTGTGTCTGCTATGACTAATTGCATTTGGCCGGTGCATCCAAGTGCTTCATGATTGTCGGCAATCATTTGAATTGACCACCGTGACATTCCTTGAGGAAGTCAAACACTTGATTGTGTTGCTCTACTGCCTCTACATTTTCCACATTGTTAATTTCCTTCGGAGGGCTGTTACTGCCAAAGAAGCCTAATTTGTGCTACATGGCAAATAAATAATCTTATAGGATAGAATAAAGATATATAATAAAAACAAACCAATTTTATAAGAAGAAGAAGATGCAGAAAGCATCTCTGTTGTTTTTATGCTGTAAGATAAGATCACAGCTTAAATTACTTCCCCGTGACACAATGTGAGAGCGATTAGAGTCCTAAGGCCCAGGCACACCGAACCAACATCAAAGAACTAGCGGCGACGAAGGCCGGCTGTTGCGTTGTCATACGTCACCAGTGTCTTGGCCACAAAGTAGCACTTGAGCACACTGCAAAGCCTACAGCCATCAACCAACTAGTACATACGTTGTGCACCTGCGTACCAGCAGGCGGTAGTAGCCTGTATTCGTCATTCAAGATGCTATTAGCCAGCTAGCACATTAACAAGAACAAATGGTATTTACCGTTCGCTAGCGAACAATAACAAACAATTACGAACAGTTTCTGTGAAGAACTCAATGGCTAAAAAGAAAATCTTACCTGATATAGTTTGTTTTCGTTCTCAAGCCCTCTTGACTTTAATCGTTTGCTTGCTTTCTATTTCTTTTCTCGTGCACTGATTTGCTTAAAGAGATATTTTTTTCTGATTTAAATCCAGCTCTGTGTCATGGCAGTGTGAGCTCTGTGTGTAGACGAACGGTGTTTGGCTTCCCTCCGTGGCTGCAGCGCACGGAATTTCCCGCAGAGCGGAGCAGCAGCAGAGGACTGCTGAGATCCTCCGCTGTGTGTCCACTGTACGTGACCATCTGCTGAAACGTGTCATCCGGAGGATCTCAGCAGACCTCCGTTTCTTGCACTGTAGCCACGGAGGAAAGCCACACACAGTTCATCTACACACACTGCTTACACTAAGATGACAGAAAAGCATCTCTTTAAGCTGAACAATGAGAGTGATTTCTCTCACCGACATGCTCCGCCACCGATTCAACATGCTCAATCCACTGAAAAGCCGCCAACGAGGGCCAACTAGTGCCAGTGGTGCAGGACACACCGCAAAAACTAGAGCGACAGACGCTCACCGACGGCCCAAGATTGGCTGATGAGTGACTGTTGACGACGCCTGGTGTGTCAGGACCTTTAGCTACACTTTCACTTCTGATCTCCTTTCTCTTCGAGCATGCAGGCTTCAGGTGTAATGGAGCTGATAAAATGAAATGGTGATAATGAGCATAAGATATGTCATCAAATAATGCTTTATAACATGGATTAGACACCATAAGTATCAAACCGTTTAGTTACTGTGTTATTTTGGATGTTTCAAAGAAGCAGTGTTTCTTATTTGCCAGCCAAATTTTTGTTTATGATACTCACAAGTTAACACCTTCCTTTGCGGAGACTAATCCTTCACAAAAAGCCATCAAGTGGAGTTTTGGGTCCCCCGTGTATAGTCAGTAACCAGTCTTTTCAACAGATCCCTCCTAAACATTGGAAGCTGTACGGGACATTAAACATGTAGAAAAGTGCCTGCTGTCTACAGCTTGTCAATGTGCTTCCACTTATCTCCACCACCTCCTCCTCCTTCTTCTTTCTCTCTTGTCTTTTTCTCCTCTCCCTCTATCTCTTCTCACTCCGTCTCTCCCCCAGGGGAAGAGTTTGAAGTGGCGTTTCTTGGGCTTTGTTTCCTAAACGGGCTGGTTTTGTTGTGTCTAGTGTCTGGGCTTTGGCAGGGCCTAGATGCTGAGCTGAAACCTAATCCAACACTGCACTCGCCACACCACAAGAGGTGGTTTTTTGGGATCCTCTTAGTGGCTGCTGGCCGCTTTATTCTGGACTCTACAGGCTCCCTACCGAGGGCACTGGCTTCCCATCGTGGGATAATGGTCTGTTGCCTTCCACTATACCCCCTTTGGTCTAACTGTTCCTCAAATATAGCTTACTCTTCTTTTTATACTCAAAGCATACACACACTCTGCAGGCTATGAAGGCCCTGAAAACCTATTTTCTCACAACTTTTTCTGCCAAAAATGAAAACATTGGTTTGTCATTTCACATGAGAGATATCTCTGTTTTCGTCTGAGCTCTTCTTACTGGTGTGAAGTGTGCAGGGTCTTATGGAAAAAAAAGATAATGTTGTGTGTTTAAGGGTACCAATCAGGATTTAGCATTATATGAATGAGAATCGTTTGGCATTTTGAGTTTTGAGTTCTTAAGTTTAAATTTTAGATTTGGCTTATTTTTGGCTTATTTTGTCAAGAAAATTTACTAAAGGCTAACTATTTGAAACTTGCCCTGTAACATTGTTGTAGTGTAAACATTAAGAGCATTACCTGCCAGAAATAATTTGGGAATTTTGGGAAATGGCATTAATTAGTATTTTCTTTTGCCAATTTTCTGGAAATTCAGTTTACAATTTCTGCTAGATTTGATTAGAAACTTGGTTATTGACACTTTGTAAATGTGTATTATAATCACACGTGTGCAAGGCATGATGAAAAGTATGTATTGTTAATTAATTAGAGCTGGCTGTTAAGTAGTTTTGTTTTTCATGAGGAGTGACTGGTCGGTTACAATGAATGCCAATTATCACAAGTTTTCATGGCAAAGAAAAAAAATCAAAACCTCTGCAGAAACATCTTAAACTACTCCTACATTATAATCATCTTTACTGTTGTCAATTCATATGTATATTTTGAATTAATAACTTCTTCAAAAAAATGTCTATAGACAGCTTACGGCAGAACGTGCAGGATATTGCGACACATGCTCAGCCATCATTTTGTGAAACTATGACTGTTTGGAACATACTGAGCATAATGATGGAGAGCAGAGAAATGATTATACTTCTGGAGTGGATTGAGACGTTTCTGTAGATGCTACTTTTTTAACGTCACTCAAGCTGACCATACGACAAACCTTTTACAGCCATGTACAGCCCACAGAGGGAGTATTGATACTCAAAAGATAGATTTTAGGATGAAGTGTCAAACTTTAACAGCGACTGAAACTGACAAACAGTGCTGCTGTACCAGTTGCTGCTACTGTAGCTTTCTGTGTCTACCTGTTAGGCCTCAACACACACACACACACGCACACACACACCCACACACGGACCGTGGGTCCCCTGGCCTGGCTGGGCTGTGGGTAGCTTGTAACCCAAGTGTTTTATTAGCAACTGGTCCAACACAGCTAATTGCTTCCTGAGGGAGCCGCCTCCCTCCGCTCCGTGACTGATTAACGGCCCACATTATGTGTCTCGACAACCTTGACAATCTTTTTTTTTTTTTTTCCTTTTTGGTCACAAAACTTTTTATTACCCTGCACTGCCACAAATCTCCAGTGCAAATCTCCTCTCAAACCATTTTTTCATTGTGAAGCAGTTAAATCGTTCTGACCCTTTTTTTTTTCACTAATTAATGTTTATTAATATGATTTAATGATTTTTCTAAATAGTGTGGTTTTAATAGTCGCTTTCTGGTATGGTTTCCTCCATTATTGTCTTAGTCATCTGTTTTTACTTGGCCACATGTCAAACATACAGTATAGCCTATTTGATATAAATACTTTTTCCTCAGAGATGATGAACCTCTCATACACGTCGTCAGCTTGTTTTCTGACATTTTTGTCATTATATCCTTTTTACACACACATCAATTTTCAACTAATGATTACATATTACTGCATCACATTGTGCCAAATCCAAAAGGTGTCCCATGTGAAAAAGACAGTTTCTTTGTTTCTTAGTTGATTGAAACTAAGAAGATGAGATCTGATTTTAATATTCATTGTTGTGATTTTTTTTTTTCTTTGCTGAGTTTTCATATTCCATAAATATTAGTGCACTGTGTATGTTTCTTGTTTTACAAACGAATCTGGGTCATTCAGATTCAATATAAGTTGTTTTCTGGACATAATCAGATTTGTCGCTTATTTCTCTCACAGGGCCTTTTATCTTGCTTTTCTGAATTTAATTATTTTCAACCACTTGTTCAAGCCTATTAGTTTCAACAGATTTTATGTCGTCTTCTCCTTGTGCGTGTAGTCATGCGTGGGTTGACTCTTGTCGCTATATGCAACACACATGATGTAAGCATATATATAACAGACTAAAACCAGGCATCATCTGGTTTTTGACCTGTTAACTTCCCAAAGGAAAATAGTGAATATATGATCAGTGGAGTGTCTGAGTGGGTGGACATCAGCTCTGTGGAGAATTTCCCTTCATTTATTTACTTTCTTTTTTTTTTGGATGCAGATATTTATGTAAAACGCAGCTATTCATCCTCTTTAAAACTTTCTTCTTGAGGTTCTTAATTACAAATGCAGAATCTGTGATCATGAAAAGCAGTCACTGGTTTTGCGGACTCTTCTTGTTGCATGCTCTTGTCTCATACGTGTCTTTGATGATGCCATTGGGAGCGATGAGCAGATGGGTTTCAAAAGGCTGCTTTTCCCCAAACAGGATATAGATGATGTGTAGGCCCGGTGCTCTCTGGAGCAGGGATCAAATGGTGTTCTTCCACCCCCCACCGCTCCCTCCATCTCTGCAGGGTGGGGTCCGGACGGACGGCCTGAGGAAGAGGAGGTCTTCCTCAAGTGTGTTTCAAGGTCACATTGTCACACGTGCTGCATCCTCATCACTTCCTGTGAATCATCTGGATGTCATTACATCTCCAGATCATTTATATGTCGCCGATAATTAAGCAGAATCCACATTCTGTCTGTATTGGTGTTGTTTTAAAAAAAAAGCAGAATCACGGCCCGCGTGCTTAAATCAATCTCTCTCCGTCGTTCTGCACCTCATTTTGACCCCTGAATATGCAGCGCTCTTTAATTACTGTCACAGTTGCGTATATAATGGTGGATCAGGGCCCTGAAACCCATGTTCAGTCAAACTGTGGTAAAAAAAAAGCATACTTCTGGTTCGGGCTTGGAAGAACCCCTCCTGTGTCTTTTCTCAGAAGTCCAGAGTCGATGTCAAGTTCGGAAATATATTATTGACATGGATTTGATTTGGACTGTGTCTTTTTTAGCGTTTTTCTTCCATAAACGTGTCAGAATCAGGGACATCTGTCTCAGAGCGGACTCATCTGACGGATCTGTCCTTCGCAGCGCACTCACATGTGTTTCAGCGTATGCAGCTGTTATTGAATGGAAGACACGAGAATTGGCATTGGCATCAGGGAGCCATGCTTGGTCTCGACCAAGTGGGCAGATCAGCTGGAACGTGGTCCATATAGGAGAGCCGCGGGGCCAGAGGGAGGAGCAGTCATTTTCGCATTAGGAGAATCACATTTTGAGAAAGATGCCGCATTCCAGGACCTCTTTATTTGATTAGCTCTAATGTCATAAATGCAAGAATGTACTCTGATAAATGGCAAAAGTAGCTGATGAATTAGTTATTCCCGTCAGCAAATACCCACGCTAGCTTGCCCTCCCCAAATCCTCGTCCCACGGGCCACATTGCCTCCTCAATCTGCAATATGGAGCATAATTATACTAATTTCTCTCAATTGCATTAGCGAGGGCCTGGAGAAAAGAAAGGCTGTCTTTCTAAGCAGGAGCCTTGGCTATGCAGTCAGCCTCCCTGCACCTCAGAGAGCAAGTACAGGGGGAGGCAACATGACCCCTGCTCACCCCCCCCCCCCCTCCTCATTTGACTGCACTCCTCTCTCCTCCTTCGTTCCCTCCAGCTTTTTGACCCTCTTTTCTCATTCCATATTTTACTCCCACACCGATTGCTTCATCTCATGTGAACTGAAATTTACAGAAAATACAGAAGTGCTTCCGGTGCCTGTAGAATCTATGAATTTTTCCATTTATTTTTTTCTTTGAGGTAGAAACATGAATGCATGTTCTGGCTTCTGTTTAAATGGCATGGGGTACCCTTAATTTTCAAACAGTCCCATACTTTATCGTACAAGCATCATCTCATTATCTGAGATGTTTTTCATTTTTGGATACTTAGTTTATTTTTGTTTTATTTCATAGGATTTTCTAAACTGAGGCTAGAGCCAAAAGCGCAGCATAGATTGATCTCACAACCAGGGTTTGGGAATAACGGAATACAAGTAACAGGATTGCGTATTTAAAATCTGAAATATGAGTTAAATATGAAATATGACAGTTACTGTCTTTAAAAATAGATTACTTGAAGGGATTACTTTATTACCTCCACCAAGGAGGTTATTTTTTCAGTTTGGTTTGTTTGGCAGTTTTTCAGCAGGATAACGGAAAAAGACTACGGCCCCGATTTTCATGAAACTTACTGGAAGCGTGAGCCAAGGAAGAACCGAGTAAAATTTTGAAGGGGATCCAAATCACGGGGCGAATACACAAATTATTTTTCACTTCCGTTAACATTGTGAGATAGGGCATGGCCTTGGTGGAGGTCTGCTCTCTCTGAGTGCCCTTCTAGTTTGTTTTATTTGCTCTAAAAGTCACAGGAGGCATTTCACATAAACAGATTGTTTTGCACCTGCACATTGCACCTGCCAGGACACTGTCAGGAATGTAAGAGACAGACAAACGAGCTCAGCAAGACCATTTTAAAGTATTCCAAAAGTAATCCAGAGTATTTTGGATACGTTACTTAATTTGAGTAATCTAATGGAATATGTTCCAAATGACATTATAGGGCATGTATTCAGTAATCTGTAGTGGAAGACGTTTTAAAAGTAACCCTGAATTGAACTGTGAGGACTTGCTGTCTTTCTTACTGTGACGGTAAACTGAGAGATCTTTGGGTTTTAGACTGTTTGTCAAACAAATCATTTGAAGATGCCATCTTGGGTTTAAGGAACTTGACAAGGATATTTTTCAAGTTATGTATTGTCATATGCACAACAATTACAAGAAGCAGTTGTTGGCAATGAAAGCCTTGAATCTCAGGCTCCCTCCAACAATGCTCGATAAATATGTATGAAAAAAAAGAAAAGAAAAAGAAAAATCACACAAGTGAAAGCAAAATGTGAATCTAAGACGTAAATAGTACAGTGGAATTATAGGGCTTAAAGATATTCATAATAAAATATATATATACATCTGTGTTGACAGTATTTACAAATGAATAAACAGAATGTAAACAGGTCATGTAGTAAATGTGTATGCATAATGAGAAGTAATAAATATATATATATATACACACACGGTGTTCGTGCAGGTGCAAATCCACAGTCACAGTTTTTCACATTGCTTTGACTTTTTCTAGGTCAAGTTATTCAAGTGAGCCTTTTTTAAGTCAAAATGGCAAAAAAATGCACTAGTTTAAGCTCCTCAAATCAGAAAATTAATTGGCAAAAAAAAATCTTACTTGTTTAATCATTTTAGTATTTTTACTAAAGGTGATGTTTTCAGTCTGGTTTGTTTGTTAGCAGGTTTTCAGAAAAACTACTGACCACATTTTCATAAAACTTGGAAGGGTGTAGCATGGGCCAGGGAAGAACGCATTATTTATTATATTATATTTTTCACTTTCATTAACATTAGGAGGCCTTGGCCATGTGGCCTTGGCAGAGGTCTGCTCTCTCCAAGTGCCCTTCCAGTTTGTCATTAGTTTTATTAGGTATGATTAGTTATATTTCAGAGAGAGAGAGAGAGAGGAGAGAGAGAGAGGCATTTTCATTATTTTATAAACCAAACACTTATGTATTAATCAAAATAATAATAATCAGCAGTTTAATTGAAAATAAAAATAATGGTTAGTGGCAGACCTTCATTAAAGTTACAGTGAAGGTTAGTAGCTGAGGCTAAAGCACATTTGGAATGTGACATTGAAAACAGTGATCGAATACAAACAATGCCAGAGTGTGTCCTTACTTCAGAAAAACATCTGCCCAGAGCCGGTGCATTCTAAGGATGTTTTCTGGACACGACTTTGTCGGGAAACTGTAAACGCCAATTAGACGGTGCAGGCAGTGGACTGCTCGCTGCCCTTGTGTGACTCTTGTCAGGGTGCAGGCGTAATTATTGACAGCTTGAGTTCATTGGAGTCGGCTCCATCTCCACCAGTGGACGCCTAAAACGAAGCTCCACAGCCCCGGGGATTTCTGGTCGCATCTCATCAAGGGTGATGTGGGGTATCGTCGTAAACAGGAGGAGCATTTGCATATTATAATTATGTCTGCATGCAAAGACGGTCTTCTCAATTACATCCCATTTAAAACTCTCAATGAGGAAGAATTGAGAAGAACAAACTATTGCAGCTCCATAAACTTTAATTGTATAAGAGCTTCCCTAAACTAGAACATTAGGATTACATTGGCGCTGCGTAGCTACAGTCCTCCACGTCACTTGTTGCTTGAACACAGAGGTGATTGATTGTTGCCCTTTACCTGCTACCTGTTCTTTTTGATTTGAATGCCTCCCCTCGTATACATAATCAACCCTCAATAGCTACTGCTGCAGTTACAAATTACTTAATATGTTGTTGTTTTCAATGAAGCTTTTCAAATTAAAATAACAAAACAATCAGCTAATTGTTTAGGTTTGGTAAATCACTTTTTAAAGGACTGCTTCTCAAAAGTGTCCCCTGGAATATCAGCTGCTAAATGAAAATATGCTATAACGTTGTTAAATATAGTGATAATGATATTTTATTTATCATTATTTATTTTTTGCATTATTTTATTGAACAAATTGAAAACTGAACACAAAAGGCACCAGTTTAAAAAAAAATAATGATAGTAACATTTTAAAATTTAGTTTTTTACTGATACTCTCTCTGCAAGTTGATATCACGATAACAATTGAAAAAGCAATTTATTCTGCAGCCCTAATTCACACATAAAAAGGAAATAATATGGGAGCGATTGGAGGACATACATGTGATTAATGCAAGTTTCACTACTTACATCTACTTTGACAACTGGCATGCAGCCATAGAGAAGGAAATCTCAGAGATCTGGGCAAATGTACTGCAATTAATCTGTTGATTACTTAAATGACTAATCAATCAATTGTTCGGTCTGTAAAATATCAGGTAATAGTGAAGCCATTAGAATTTCTCAGAGCCTTAAGCATTTAATTTCTTAACAGTCCAAAACCACAAAATATCCAACTTAATTTCACAGAAGATGAAGACAATCAGTAAATATTCACATTTAAGAAGCTGAGACCAGCCAAGGTTTGTATGATTCAAATGACTGATGACCATTTGTTTAAGAATCTTCACAAATAATCATGATATACAATGCTCCCTAAATATCAGACCACTCAAATAATCAACAGGGGACATGATCCTGATTTACATGAATGACACACGAGTGCTTTTCCATGTGAAGTGATTGTTTCCTGCTTTTAAGTCTCACACAATACATTTCTGCACAGAATCCTGATTACTGTACATCCACTGAAATAGTCTCACTAATCACGAGCACCATATGATGCATAATGCAATTATTAGATATAGTGATGTTCCAGTCAATCCACTTTATGCACAAAGTGCCTCCACAACTGAGCCCCCAAAAAAACTAAACCTCAGCCTGCAGTCCATCTGTTAGCTGTCACAATTAATAGAACACATAGGACAATGCACTGCCCTCTGGTTTACAATGGTCATTTGCTTATTTTAGATTTGCTGAGAGAGGTTTTTTACACTCAGAGAGGAAGCTGGCCTTTCTGAAGTTCAAACTCTGGAGTGAGGACACTGCAGCAATTATGATAAAGATGAACTACACTGTTGCAAGTTTAATGCTATCAGAGGTGGAAGAAGTGAATATTTGACTTAAAGTAAAAGTAGCAATGTCACAATTCAAAAATACAAGTAAAAGTAAAGGTCAGGGATTCAAAATATCACTTCAGTAAAAGTAAGTATTATTGGAAAAATGTACTTAACATATAAAAGTAAAAGTACTCGCTCTGCAGCTCTGTCAGTGTTACATTATTATATATTATAAGATTAGAGAGCCAGGTCTCCTAAAAATTACGTTCCCATACAACTAAACTGCATTCTCAATTTATAAAAGAAGCGCTTTGTTTCTCGCGGATTACTTTTGTTTTTGACGTATTACAAAAACATATCCAATGAAGGTCCGTGGAAGTCGACACAGAAAGGAGGTCGGGGTGGATGGATGGGTCACAAAAATACAGACTTTTACCCAGGAGACCATGGATCATGTCCCGTAGGAAAAAAAACAACAAAAGTCAATGTTGTTATTTAACAAGCGTTCTTATTATATTTAGTTATGTATCAGACGTAGTTATTTTAACCAAAACCGCAATCTTTTCCTAAACATAACAAGGTAGTTTTGTAGAAATTCACGTTAACGAGGTGTTTAAAACAGCGACCATAATCCAGAAGGAAAAACGTCCCTCGAAATGTAACTGAGAATGCAATTTAGTCGTATGGGTTGAATTGGGTTATCATTACTGATGCAGTAACATGTAAGCCACTTGAATTTGCTGTATGAACATTTATTGTATTGGATGTTAATTTTAGGTTTTTAAGATCTCCATCTGCAAAGTATCTGTTAAATAAAAGTAGTGAATTGAAATGAGAGAGTCCAAGTATAAAGTAGCATAAAATTTAAAAAACTCAAGTAACTCAGAATTGTGCAGTACTTGAGTAAATGCATTTTATCACTTTCCACCACTGAATGACCCGTACATATTTTCTTCACTACCTCCAAACTCTCTATCTTAAAAAAACAACAACATGAAACAATTAGTGTTTGCCAGGGCCCAGCCTGAATTTGTTCCTTTTGGAGTCATTTTTAGGAGGTAGCATGTTCAACAAATATCTTGACAATAAACTGTGTTGCTGTTGCTCTTTTCTCTGTCTAGCAGTTTCACTGACACCTTCCAAGAGATCGCTGAAGTACAGTCGACATATTTGTCAAAAAACAGAAGAAGAAAAAAAAAGCACAGACAAACAAACAAGCCATGATAAAAGCAGGAGCTGCGAGCAAACAATACACGGACAGACAGTGATTCTGAATGACATCCAGCTTATGGGATTTCTATTTCTAGCCTTGCTTATTTAAATGCAGTGACAAGAATTGATGATGATGATTGATTCTATACATGGTTTCTGCATATGTTCCCACGTGGTGATGGTTTTCCCTCATTGTTTGTCCTCTATATGTATCGTTTTATTCAGCGCCTTGCTGTTTTATTATATTCTTGTCTTCTTGTTCCAAAGCGTATAGCAGCTCTGTGCCCTCCTCGCTCTGTGCAGACGAGCTGAAAAGACCCTCTGAATCTGTGCCTTGTGGTGCCACTTTGTGCTACAGTGATGCTGAGAAATCCACACTTGGTTTCAAATCCTCCTCCCAAGGCTCCTATACTGCATTGATCCTGCTCTGTATGTACCCTTGCAAGGTATTATGCATGCCTCTTATGTGCTGCTTCACTGCCACAGTAGACTCGAGCAAAGAGCTGATTTACAGAAGAGAGAAAATCTATCAAATGGCCGAACTTAAAACCTTTCCTGGTTGAAATACACTCTATTCATTTTACAACAAGACAAGCATGCACTGAGCGTCCATTAATATAAGCTGTTTAGTAAAGGAACCGTGTCTGAAACAAACAATGAAGACCATCTGTTAATCGCACAATAGAATCACAAACAAGGATTCCTTCAAATCAACCTTGACAGCTACAACAAGGCAAATATTAGGATTTTATTCAAACGCAAACACACACACACACATACAAACACACAGACTATCACAGACCAATTAGGGTTTTGTCATTAAGGATGGAGGTATTAAAATGTAGAGTTTTTAGTCACGCTAATGACACGGCTCTAGGAATGGCAGACTGTTGGTAAACGCACGACTGGATGGATTGCAATACAATTTTGTTCAAACATTCAGAGTCCCCAGAGGATGAATCCTGATGACTTTAGTGATCCTCTGACTTTTCCACCAGCACCACCATAAAGTTGAAATGTTTGGGTTTTAGTGAGTCTCAACAACTACTGGATAGATTGCCATGAAATGATATTCATAGTCCCCAGAGGATGAATCATAATGATTCCAGTAATCCCCTGGGGCCGGCTGCACAAAACACCTCATGTTAAGATTTCCTTTAAAGAGCTAAAGTTTCCTTTAAATAAAATTGGTTGCACAAAAGATCTATATTTTTCCTCTGGCATGGACCTCTTCACCAGACTTTGATTACAATTTCCTCCCACATTCATTGTTTTCTGTTTGCTGTTATTTGCGGATCAAATTTACTTTTATGTGCATTCTTTTATTGTATTCCTCCAGAAGGATAATCGTTTCCTCCTCTGACCAATCTGGTTTTCTTGTCTTCTTTTCTTCTGCCATTTTCTTTTACTATCTCTAGGATAACTTTGTGAGACAGATGAGGCGATATTACAGCGCAAGTGCAAACAAACAGTCTCCACTGAACTGCTGTAAAACCTCTCTCTGCTAAATGCCTTAACATTTTTCCATAACTAAGGACATCATTTTATGGGATTCTGTGAAACTTAAGGTGTTTTGTGCAACTGGCCCCTGATTTTTTTATTTAGTGCCGCCAGCAAAGTTTTCATTCATCCAAACATCTAAAGTTTTCATGTATATCGCACTGAATCATAACGCAAGTTAGACATTATGATGTTCTGGACCTTTGCTCGTGGAAATTTTCTCTAACTTTTCTCTTTTTAGAGCAAGAGCACAGCATGTGAAATTACTTTTCTCTGACTCACTTATTTCTCTGACTGTTGTCTCTTGTCTCGTCTCTCCCGTGTGTGTGTGTGTGTGTGTGTGTGTGTGTGTGTGTGTGTGTGTGTGTGTGTGTGTGTGTGTGTGTGTG
>JAOVVB010015030.1:0-16488 GCA_028570985.1 Heterobranchus longifilis | reverse complement strand
GACATAGCACGTGTTATGGTAAGTCAATAAATAAAGACCATCTTGTGATGGGATCACACCAGCTGCGATGCCAAATCAGGCCAGGTGCGTAAAAGGGAGTGAGGCAATGTACCCTATTTCCTAGCCCACTGCTTCCAGCACCCACACCCATCTTCAAACTTGGCCTTCATTTTGATCCAAACTACACACCTGTAAAGTTTTGTGACTGCATCTT
The DNA here is from genome assembly GCA_028570985.1 of Heterobranchus longifilis. Lineage (NCBI taxonomy): Eukaryota > Metazoa > Chordata > Actinopteri > Siluriformes > Clariidae > Heterobranchus > Heterobranchus longifilis. The sequence continues at coordinate 16,274 of JAOVVB010015030.1, read as the reverse complement.
GCATGGTTGCGACACTGACAAAATCTGTCCAGAGACTGTAGGTGTCTCCAGGAGCACATTTTACTAAAGGCCCAGAAGTTGGCATCGCCATGGGTTCCTTCATCAAAAAGCCTATGGGATTTTGGATCACTGCAGAAAATAAGCTCTGTGGCGAACACAAGTTTACTTACAGATTTTGTCTAGCAAGAAAATCTCTTCATATGAACACCGCTTTTATGATTTTAGAAGCGTAAATGCAATCGCCAGAAGTAAAGAGCTCCCTAACGTCTCTGGGTCACAGCCTGGATCTGCTGTTCTTACACTGAGATCATATGGCAAAAGGCACTTCAAGTGCAACTGTACTATTTGAGAATATATAATTATTTGAGAATACATAATATTTTTGCACTTTTAAAAATGTGTGAATGTGTCATTGCTAGGAGACTACTAATTTCTTAACGCTGTTTTCAGTGCAGCCTCTTGATGTGATAGCAGCATAATGACACTGTACAGCTTGTAATGCTTTTGGTAAGAGGAGTTTATGAGGACATATACTTGGACACAGCCTTATTTTACAGCAGAAGACAGGATTCTCTGGTAGCAGCATCATTTGTAAGGACTGAGACATTGGTATCTACAGCACTAAAAGCATTCAATTTAAGATGGACAGTGACAAAAAGCAGTAACCAAACCACAGGCTATAAAGTTAAACGTAAATGGAGATGTAAACAAGCTGAAGTAAAACATAGAGCCACAATTGGAATAACATAAAATACAATTGTTGCTGCCTTTGATAAATCACAGCAAATTCACGTGTTTTTTTTTCATGCATCTTTCATGTGCAGCTTATATAACTTCAACCCAGTAAAAACACCTTATTAATCATACTTTTGTACTCAGATGGCCACAGTAAAATTAAGAAACAAATGGCACTTCAGTTTATCATCACTTACCACCTAAATGTTATAAAGCACATATGGCTGTAGTGGTTTAGTGCAGGCAGCCTGTGCCCATACAGCACCGGCGGCCTGCTAACATACAGTAAGTCTTTATATTGGCTCATTCTGTCTCATAGCCAGGCTTGTTGACTCAGTGGAACAGCAAATTTTGTTTATAAAATGGAAATATTTAATTCATCCACACAGCACTGCAGCATCAGAGAGCAGAGTAAAGGACAATTTCACCAACTGCCAAATTCACGATATATACATTTTGTTTTTCAGTATACTGTGTGCACTTCAATCCACAACCATGCACTAAGCCATCAGTTAGCAGCTAAAATAACTGATGCAGATGAAAATCGGCATATCACATATCAAAGTCTTTAATAAGGAATGTTTCCTTTGCTTTAGTCGCTTAAACCTATAATCGGGTAATCGATTCAAAATTAAGCCTTAACCAGAATTAAATTAACCAGAATTACAATACCCTAAAAGTTGTGCAATAACAAGGTAAAATAACCTGACTGTCCCTTTTAAATGCTGGATATTGGTGATGGAAATAAGCACTGATATTTGACAAGACAGCTCTCTCTCTCAAAAACAGGCTGTATATAAACTATAAAACAACTTGACACCAACTCTGTCCCAATCCTGTTTATGCAAGATAGAATATCACATTGAACACATTCAGACACTTCACCTTGTTCACCCAAATACACTTCATTAAACATTAAAGGGATAGTTCTGGGTTTTTTTAAGTGGGGTTTTATGAGGTACTTATCCATGTAGTCAGTGTATTACTAGTCTTGCATTGCCAGACCGGTCTCCATGGTGGTCTGCACGCCCCAGTTTGGAGAAGCAGACAGGAGTCCCGGCACGGAAACTAAACAAAATCAATATCCGTTTAAGTGTATGCTATATTTAGAATATTTTCACTGCTTTACTTTGCCGTCAGACAGCCCGTTGTCGGGAAGTGTAGCAGTTATATCGCTCTCTTCAAAGCCACCAGAATCCTTTGACAAAAACAGTAATTTTACCTTGCAGAACACAGGAGATGCTGGTCTACCGCTGCCTTGATTGTTTAGTTTGTTTGTTAGTTTTGTTAGTTCCTAACCTTTTTAAAACACCAAGGTCACACAATAATACAAACTAACTAACCGATCGAGGCAGCGGTAAACCAGCAACTCCCATGTTCTGCGAGGTGAAGTTACTGTTTTTGTCAAAGGAGTCTGGTGGCTTTGACGAGAGCATCGATGTATACAACGGCTTCAGTTCCCCGTCATAAAGGGCTGCCTGAAAATATTCTAAATATATCGTACACTTAAACTGATATTGATTTTTTTAGGTGGGCCTTTTTTATGTGGCTAAAATATGTTTAGCTATGTGGCTCTGTCCACAGCAGTGCATTGCTTAGCTTCTGTGCCGGGACTCCTGTCTGCTTCTCCAAACTGGGGGAAAAACATCCAAAATATCCCTTTAAGACTAAACACATTTGGTTCTGGATTGTAAGTCTCCACTTCATGTTGTCATTCATATGCATTTTAAGTCGCCATGCTTTCTTTGTTTCCATTTATCTTTTCTATTTTCCCTCTGGAAACCAAACGACAGTGTGCTCACCATTATATTAGCTTTATTGGCCCTTTGCTGTAGTTTATTGGATACAGTACCCGGGGAATGGTTGCAATCACAGTATCTTTTCTTGGAGATTAAAACAAAAATGCTGGCAGTTTTAAAAGTTAAAGTACATGCATTAACTGTTGTTTGGTTGATTACTGTGCTACATCATTCGGTAGAGCAAAGGATCATCCTTCAGTATAATGCCACCAAATTTTCCAGGCGTGGGCCTAGTGAACACAAAATGGATCCATTTCAGAAATAGATAATCAAATTATTATCTTGGAAAGACTTTTAAATGTTCCCAAAAGCCATTTCAATTTGGGGTTCTGGGTACATTTCTGCTAAATCTTGACAACATTTGGATTAGGCATATATGAAGCCCAGGCAAGTCCTTCCAAGTGTTTAGCCATGTTGTGCTCTATCTGTGTGTCCAAATGCCAGTAACCAGGTTGACATGAAGAAAGCAATCACAGCTATTCCAACAGTACATGAACAAGTATAAGACCAAATTCTGCAAAAGTCTACAAAATCACGTTATTGGTTTTCTGATGGATTTTAAATGTCACTCCTCCATAGCTACACCGAATCAGTGAAAAAAAGGCATTTATTCACTAAAAATGAAAATATACCATTTCTCATCCATGACCTGTCAGAACAGAGGTCCTGTTGTCTGCCATTAACTGAGCACTGCCCAACCACCACTGAATATTAATGGAGCCTTTCCCTGGATCATCAGAGTGTGTGCATTTAATTCACAATCCTATCTGCATCTTCTAGGGCACGGGCTTTGTGTGTGTGTGTGTGTGTGTGTGTGTGTGTGTGTGTGTCTCACAGTGTGTTGTGGGTTTGTTCATGAGAGAGGACATCTTCTGAGTTCAAGGCCTGCCACACACTCTGGTTGAGATTAGTTCTATTGCAGCACAGCAGCGTGCGCCTCTAATTAAGCGGTAATACAGCCATCAATAAATGCAATAAAAGCATGATGAAAATAATCTATATCAAGAGAAAGAGGACAGTATATTAGAGCTCAGTGGAGAGGAGCATCCAGTCTGACTGACAGCCTACAGGATGAGTTGATTCCAATTAAATCACATGAATATCATCTGGTTAGCAGCATGGTTAAAACGACAGAACGCTGATGTTGAAGGCGCAAAGTGGACTGATCATGTTAAGATGTGACAGCTTATCAACAGGCAAGGCCAATCGAAGGCTCCCACTGAAAGGAAGAAAATATGTGCTATAGCAACAAAGTGGCACGAGGATTTACATTGAAATCTCATTCCCTAATTGTGACAGTGCGTCAAGATGGATAACGTGCGCAATGTGCGAAGTCACCAAAGCGTACAGATTGCGCACACACAAAAGCCATGATAGACAGAAACATCTCCAGTCACGTTTAGGAGGTAGTGGTGGACATACGGGCTTACCTAAAAGACTCGATGCAAGCACTGGAATTATGATGATGACGATGATGATGGCCCGTCCATCTAAACACGATTCTTCTTTTCTATCCTCTGCCGGTGTGTCGATGATGTTTTAACTAGGCCATTTCTTCCCTGCTCGCAATTATTTCTCAGGAGGATAACGCGTCGCAGGCTTTCGCACATCAGTACACCTTCTCGGTGTCCGTCTTTCTCCGGCTTTTCCAAAAAAAGCACACCTCATACTGCCCCCTCCTCCTCTCATCCCTCTCTGACAACACCCTGCTCTGTTCCTTATCCACAGTCAGATATTTGACTTTTAAAATGTTGAAAGATGCAGCAGCGAGTGTGATTCAAACAGGGGGGGAAAAGCGCTCTCAGTAAAATAAATGCGTAACGCTATAGCGTCAAGACTCTGCGCGTTGCTTCAAAAGTCAACGCAGTGCTCTGTCCTCTTTTCCACATTTGTCCATGCTGATAATAATCCACGGTATCTGCCCCCCCAACGGCACCGCGAGGGCCTTCAAAAACACGGATTGTTTGATTTAAAAATGTGAAATAGCGCTCTAAAGACACCCCACAAAATCAGGTGTCCAATCTCTTCTTCACGCGCTTGCGTGGTGCTCTCTCTTGGTTTCACTTGGTATCTGATGCTCTTCACAGAAAACAGAGGCTGAGACTGAGGAACAGCGCGGGGATCTTCCGTTTAGCCGTCATGGTTTTAGAATAGCACCATAAGTGCTTTAAATATTAGGATGCAGTGATATTATTTTGAAGCCCGACGCCTGCACTGAAGAAGAGGATCCCACGGCTTGTGCTTCAACAGTCTCTCTCTCTCTCTCTCTCTCTCTCTCTCTCTCTCTCTCATAGGACACCACTTGCAATATTTCATTCTCACTGGTTGTCATGACGAGGAGGTGCGACGCATAATTCAATGAACAGGCGCGTGCTCTGCTGAAATCGTCATGTGAAAGAAAAAAAAAATCTGCATTTGAAACCCAGGGTAGGGATTCGCTTTGATTGTTTTTAGATGAGGATCTGCACCATGCTGACGTCAGAGGGTTTTTTTTTCTTTTTGGCTAAATTTCACAAATTCATAATAGGCAATATATACAAATAACATTTGTACTAGAAATAAGCTTGTAATAGCCTAATTAAATATGTTAAGATATATTTCCATTGTGTGTAAAATACCTATTCATTTTGGTAATGCTCATATAGGTACATTTCATATTTAACTTGAAATTTCCTGTAGAGGATGTTTAGGGGGAAAAGGAGTGAGTTCAATTGGCACACTTTCACGTGAATGTGCATTAATTGACTTGGCCACTTGGGGGAAGCAAAAACAAGCTGGTAGTCTGGCGGGCTTTACCACGGGAAATAAACAACCTCCGAGCTTTTCACATGCTGAAAATGACAAGTTTTGAAGATTTGTAATAAGGCAGGCCTGCTCTGTTCTTTCAGTGAATGATCGTAAAGCTCTACAAAGAATATGTTTACATCATTTTCGTGGAGGTGTTCCACCGAAACAGGTTCCTTTCTGACGCTATTTTGCAGAAGCACCGTCGGGGCGTGGAGCCGGCCAGGACGATTGTGGTTGATTTAAGGAAATACAAACAGGCCAGGAGTGAAAGCACATTCAATCCAGACTTTCCTCCAGCAGCGATGTGGAGATAAGTCTGGCTACGCGAGGCTAACTAAGCGGCAACCTCCAGGGCTGAAAAATGAAGCCAACACAGGAGTGCCAAAAAACTGCAGTTCCTTGAATGGCCACTTGAGGCTGACTCCAAAAGCAAGTCAATCCCCACAGACCCCCATGTTAAAATACCCAATTTTACAGCAGAAATAAACATGTTTACAGCCATGTACAAAAAAAGCGTTTTTGGTCTTTATAGCTGATTTCCCCATGACAACTGTACTGTGAGCACTGATGGGAGAGGTGTATATGTTTGGGTGGTGAGTTAAAATATCAACAATCTTTCTCCAGAATCACGGACTCCACCTTTAATCCGTGTGTGAAAGTGTAACCTAAATAATCTTTTAGTCGATGCACATGTAAAAATGTGAAATGTGCCAATTACTAGAGAGTAAACTCTCCATACTTGTTGAACTGTATGTTTGTAAAGAATGAATGACTGAACAATTTCTTAGTAATTCTGTAATTCAGCAGTTAGTAATAACTGCTTTTAAACAACACAACTAAATGTTGATGACGTACTTCTGCTAGTTTCAATGCACTGTGACCATAGAAACTCTGCTGGAAAATTGTGGATTGCCCCCTTTGGACTGAGAGGTCAAGTCAGGGTCTTATCCAATGGGGAGGAGAGTAACATCGGTGACGTCCACAGTGATGCGGGTGAAGAGGGAGCTGAGTCTGAAGGTGACATTCTCAATTTACCAGTCATCGATCCACGTTCCAACATCGCAACTCTCACCTATGGTCATGAGTGGGATGATGAAACCTGAGGATACGAGTGGCCAAAATAAGCTCCTTGCACAGGGTGACTGACTCGTAGGAACAAAGTGAAGAACTCAGACACACAGAAAGAGCTCAGAGCCAATGTGGCTTTGTGCCGAATGTAGCCTGCCATCTGATGAGGTTGCCCCCGGGACACCTGGATGTCCTCCGGGCATGTCCAACTAGGAGGTGATCCGGGGCATACCCAGAGCACACCAGAGGGATGAAATATCCCACTTGTCCTGGGAATGCCTCAGGATGTCCCTGGAAGCAGAAGATGTGACTGGGGAGGAGGACGTCTGGACTACTTAGCCTGCTTCCCACACGATCCAAACCACAATATGCAGCAGCACAACGGCAGCAGCCTCCGAGCTTTGGATTGTGCAATAAGGCAGGCCTGCTCTGTTCTTTCAGTGCATGATTGTAAAGATCTACAAAGAATAATGTTCACAACATTTTCATGTAGGTGTTACACCAAAACGGGTTTCCTTCCGACACTATTTTGCAGAGGCACCGTCAGGCCGTGGCGCCGCCCGGGATGATTGTGATTAGTTTAAGCACTATCCAGGAGTGAAAGCGCATTGGATCCAGACTTTCCCCCAGCGATGACACAGTGCTGTGTAGATAGGTCTGGCTACGTGAAACTATGCTAGGTGTTCATTAAATGGACTGTACTTATATAGCGCTTTTCTAGTCTTTGCAACCACTCAATATGCTTTACACTGCAAGACACATGCTCATCAGGGGATATAAACACTCACACACACTCACACGCCGATGGCTATGCCTTCGGGAGCAATTTGGGGTTCAGTATCTTGCCCAAGGATACTTCGACATGTAGACTGCAGGGGCCGGGGATCGAACCACCGACCTTCCAGTTAGTGGACGACCGCTCTACCTACTGAGCCACAGCTGCTCCACACATTACATGTGCATAGATACTGTGCAGTTGTGGAATGAACCAAGGCAATATATTTACCTGAATTAGCCATTAAAATATAAAGAGCACAAAAACAATTTTACTTAATTGTGAAAACATAATTGGAAACCAATTTATTTGTAAAAACAAAAGGAGCAATATACTAACCTGATTTAGCTTGCACATACATTAAATTATGTATTTGACTATGCATTTGCTCTGTTACACACAACCATTTTTCTAATTTCAAAAACCTTAAATTACTATCATAACTATAATTTTTTACAGTAACAGAACCTCAAACTGCCCCCAGATTAATGGTTTTTCAGTCTTTATTGTTTGCTTTAGTTTCCAAGCTATGTTCATGTTAAAGATGTATTATATTGCGCTGTCACTGTTAAGTAGCTGTAATTGTCTAAGCATTTCTTAAACATACTTATTTTTCTCCCCTTATTCTAGCTTTAATTACTTAATTGTTTCCATATTGTCAAATAATGAGAATTACACCAGTTAAAGGTCAATTACTTCAACTGCTTCTTTTTCGTCAACTCTGTTAGTCATCCATGTCATATCATCACTGACTGGGATTAATATAATATGAACACCAATTATCTATCATTCAAATATAATAGGGGAATTAATTAAAAGACAAGCAATACTTTAAGGTGGTCAACACAAATGTGGGGAAAAAAAACAAAAAACAAGCATGAATTCAAAAATAGCTGTTACCACATACACATGCATCCAGGCATTCATGCATTCACAAACACACACACACACAACCTCACAAACACTTGACCTCCATGCCAAATTTCAGCCTCCCAGGGCAAAAACTGTGGACGCAAAAGTGGGGAAAATGAGTAGCATCTGCTTACTGAATATTATTAAAACAAAGCAGTATGTGTCTGGTCCTGGGGTTTTTCTGTCACAGGCTGAGTGGGAGTGAGTGCTTTTTTTTTCTTTTTTTCTGGATTGCATCACAAGATCAAGCTTTTCATCATCACCTGACTAGATGGGAGAACAGTGAAACTTTGCACCACTGAATTAAATTGTACGGTGGTTTGGCTCGTATTCAGCGCAGTGATATAAGCTCATCGTTTCCTAAATGAAGGTCGTGCATGCTGCTTCTGTGCCCTCGGGTCCTAAGAGTTGAAATGCAGGTGGAGGTGGTATATATAATAATCAGAATCAGCTTTAATAGCCAAGTAAGTATGTACACTTACAGGGAATTTGATTCTGTTTTTTGTTGCTCTCAATTTACATACACAGTAAGCTGAACAAAGGTAAACACAAACATTTGACTAATATAAACGTTTGACTACTATGTACAGATATGAATATATATTTAAAAACGTATCTACTGTATATATTAGGGCTGCTCGCTCTTAGTTGATCAGTCGACTAACCGACCGTTTTGGTCAACTAAGATTTCTTTCGTCGATTAGTCATTTTTTATGCTTTTTTCATGCTGAATGACTTATTTCCAAGAAACGTGTGAGCACATCTCTGGTAAACATAAGATTTAAAGTGATGATTTTGCATGATTCTTTGTGGAGAAACTCAGTTTTACAGATATGTCGATTAAATCAACTAATATATTAGTCGACAAAAACGTATGAGTGTTAGTCAACTAAGAATTTATTTAATCGAGGACAGCCCTAACAAAAAAATACAGTGCAATGGTGCAGAGTGTAAAGGGTGCTGGAATAAATGTGGAATTATTAATGTAACAGGTTTGAGGTGATATACGCCAATGCTTATATTTATATTGACAGTGACGATATTAACATGTTAAAGTACAGTGAATATTTATTATATATAATTATGAAATATATAATTTACTGGTAAAGTGGATGCTTGGTGTTATACGGTCATTGCACAGAGATTGTTCCTATGGGCTGATGTTAACTGTTCATCAGAGTGACGGCCTTCGGGAAGAAACTGTTTTTGTGTCTAGTTGTTTTGGTGTACAGTGTTCTGTGCTACCAGAGGGGAGAAGTTTGGACAGGTTGTGTGAAGGGTTTGCAGTGATGCAGTGAGAAGGATAAGTCCTGGATGGAGAGCAGGTTGGCATTAATGATTATTTCTGCAGTCCTGACTGTCCATTGTTCACCACAGTGATGGACGTGCAGAGAGCAGACTGACAGATTGTTGCAGTGTAGAATTGCATCAGCAGCTCCTGAGGCATATTGAACTTCCTGAGCTGATGCAGGAAGTACATTCTCTGCATCCTTTTTTCCCGATAGTGTCTAACTGTCTATGTTGAAAGTCCACTTGAGGTCCTGGGAGATTGTGGATCCCAGAAACCTGAAGGTTTCCAGACGCATCACTGTGTCAGATGAGGCTGATAAAATATGTAATTAGACAATAATATAAAGATATAGGCCTATAGATATAGAGACAGAAGGACTGTTTGAATGCCTTCGATGTGCTTTAATGAAGCATGATGTGTTTGCACTCAACGCTGTCCCAAAAGGCTAATATCAAAAGTCAATTTTATATCCGAGGTCAGTACTTCTAATGGGTTACCACTAAGCAACTGCCAGGAGAAAGTAGTATAGTCAAATGTTAGTATTCATATTAAAATGCTAACACATCTCTGTACTGTAGCGTAACATTATCTTGAATTCTACCAACTTGTCTGAACTCTAATCATCCTTGCAGTTAAATAACGCAAACATGTCAAAGAGCATTGGACTATATAAATCTGCGTCTGACATGGAAACACAAAGGAAGTAGAGAGCTGAACTTCAAGGCTAAGTGTTGACAACATTACATGCACTTTGAAAGAAATCAGGTGTGCACTCTGTAATAGATACAGAATAGATACAGACATTAATAGACAGTCCACCTGACTGTCTATTGCTACCAGGTTGCTGCTGTAACAAATCTGTGCATCAAAGCAGCACACAAGAGACTGAGCTAAGTCACAGGATCCAGTTCAGAGATGCATTCATGAAGAGATGACGCATTTCCACTCTTCAGTTGTTGGAGAACAGCTCACTCTGCTGGATCAGAGTTAATATTGCATCTCTGGGCACTGATGCTTCAGATAATTTTTGGTATGCATTTTGTTTTTGTTTCAGAGGACACATTTCAAGCCAAAACTTACTGTTTGTTTTTTTTCTCAACATAAGGGCTATTAAAAACCCATCAACCTAAACCATCTTGCCATGGTTCAGTCTGTTTGCCTGACACTCTTCAATCAATCTGTAACGATTGTCCTCTGAGTGTCCACACCACACTCACTCAATAACCTTTAAATGTCCTAAGTATGAATTGAATACAGTCATTGTAAAAGGTAGAGAGTGCAGTTCTGAGCACGACATAGAGGGATGTTTTTCTCAATTCTTTTGTTTTTCTTTGCAAAGTCTGCAGGCCTCTAAATTGTACATTATTGGCCCCCAGGCTCTTAGAAAAACAACTTATATAGTGATATTGTAGTAGGCCAGTCTTTCTCACACCAGGGTTCAGGCTGCCTGTGCTGATGATGTCTGTGTATCCAGCAAATAAACATGTACATTCAAGTTGCAGTAAAGTTACAGCTAAAGCAAATCAGTGGTAATAAGAGACTAACATCTACAGTAACAAGATAAACAAATGCAGATATTTTAGCAGATCAATTTTCTTTTTTTGCTATGTCTGCAGATGAAGGGGAGCAAGCAGTGTGAAGCTGGCATTTGGTTTATAAAACTACAACTAGACCATCTTGGGATGGGATCATACCTGCCATGATGCCAAACCGGGCCATGGGTGTAAAGTGGAGGTGCAATGACCCCTTCCCTACTTCCTACCCCCCCACCAGCGCCTTTGCTCAAACCACACCTATCTTCAAACTCGGCCTTCATTGTGATCTCAACTACACACCTGTGAAGTTTTCTGATTGCATCTTGCACGGTTGTGATCCTATCACAGTGATAAAATCTGTCTGCAGACAGACAGACAGACATATGCATACCTGGCAAAGCACTCACATCTGCCTTATAGTTCCAGCTACACTAGGTGTCTCCAGGACCACATTTTGCCACAATGACGTATGCACGCACGCACGCACGCACGCACGCACGCACGCACGCACGCACGCACGCACGCACGCACGCTCACAAGGTGAAAAAAATACCAGGGTCGCTGTCACAGCTGGTAACTAACTAATAGCTGTGAAAAATCAAATAGTCAAGTCAGAAATCAACAAGCTAAGACCAGTTAATAGATTTATAAAACTGCATAGTTAAAATACAAAATAGCGACTTAATGAGTCCTTTAATATGCAGAGCCCACTCTCATTAACTTAACAGCTGTACTGCCTCAGGAAAGATACCGTGATGAAGCCGACGTCCTCATCCTGATGGCCCTCAGGGACAGAGAGAGAAAAATATGAATTGAGTCAGAGAGGTCAGTGAACAACGAACATAGTGGCTACAGCGGGAAGGTTGAAACTAATGATTCTGCCTCACTTCTGACCATTTCTGCGTCCTGTTCTCAGTAGATGTGTAATCACGACATTAGAGCATGGGAAGTATCTTGTATGAATGTCTATTTTGTTGCAGTCCATCATTCAGTCTCTCTCATTAGCTGTCCTCTTTCTAAAACCAACAACTGATGACCAACTGACTGATGTATCCAGTTGCTCTGAGCTGATTTTCCGTTGACACTGTCATAGTGTAAAGGTCATGTTGGTCAGTATTGTGAATACAATGTGGCTATTGCAAAGATCGTTCGTTGGTTAGACAGGCAATAGTGCATGTTGAGGTGTTGGTAGAGAACTAAGCAGAGGAAAACAAGTTCACTACTAATATAGTATAATAATTGAAATTATTAACAGCAAAAAAAAAAGCTCTGTTATTATCAACTTTCCAGTCCCCTGCATTAGTGCTCAATTTGTGTGAGTGCAAGTGTGAGCTGTAATCATTAGCGTGTCTGCCTTAAGACTACTACCAAGGCCAAGGAGCATATCATTAACTAACTACATTCGTTTGTGGGGTTACAGGTTATGTTATAAAAAGCCGAATTCACGACGAGCACATCAGGCGATTCTGAAGTTGTCACATGATTGATTGCGCTGATATGTCTGTCATCCTGATACATATGGGTCAGTATAGATGCTGGCCCTGCTAGAAGCCACTAGCGTATTGAAGAAGACAGATGATGACGTATAAAGAGCGTAAGGAGGTAGGTTGGGGTGGTGGAGTTCACGTCCCGACTGAAACAACATTTTAACATCCAAACCATGATGTTTTTTTCACGGAAGTCATGGAATTGTAGATGTTTTTTTTCCAAACGTACCAACATGTTTTCGGTGTGTAAACCTAATGGAAGTCAATGAAATGTAGATTTCTTTTGTTTACTTAAAGTGAAACGGAAAGCTACCGAAGTTATCAGCTTGCACTGAATGAATCTGTGGGGAGCCGGCCCCTACTGACCCATATGTATCAGGACGATAAGCAGGTTATTAGCGCATTAAATCGTGTGATAACATTAGAAGCAGGTGAGCACATCCACTGTGTAGTACTGCCACACTGCGTGGATCCAGGATGCTGTCAGAGTTTAGGGTAATGTTAGCTGCTCTGTCCTGCTCTCCAGCAACCCGAGTATCATTTTTACCAGTATTATACTGTCATGTGCTTTATTGTACAACACTATATTCATCATCATCATTTTAGTAATTAAAGCTGCAATGACAAATGACAATTTTTTTGGCCACTCGAAGGCAGTGGAGACAAAATGTGAACACAACAGTGACATATATTTTAGCTTTAGCTCTTTTTTTGGTCTCCATGTCCTGAGGGAAATATCTGGCTCTTCAGCTGCCAAATGCTCCGCAATGTTCGCCAGCTAGCTGCTAACTTTCTCTGTCTGCCATCTGATGCTGAGCAGGTAGTGAAGAGTGGATTTTTAGAGGTTTTTCACTGAAAACAGTGCTGTGAGAGCGAGGATGATCCAAAACAGTAAAGTTGTGGGCTGTACAGGTAAACAATGAAACTCACTATGAAGCTGAGAGGATCTGCAGAGCCGGGTGATAATTATCTGTAGGTTCATCACTCAGTGATCACATTTTCACATTGTCATTTGATACATTTTTATTCTAAAAATATAGATTACAGCTGCTTTAACTCATAGAAAGCAAATATTTATTCGCAACAAAAATAAATATACTATTTAAAATACAATATGTCATATGTTATCATACAAGACTACCACAACCCATATTTATGTTTGTTGCTAGGCGGAAACCTCTAGTGGCCGTAGTAATAATGAGGCTCTGCGTAGGGTAGAGGAGACCACAGATCATGTCCCGTTTGAAACCAAAACGTTGACTTATTGTAAGATATGTTGAGCAAATAAAGTTATGCAATGTAGCAGGACGTAACTACGTCATGTTCTACGTGTCATGCGTAACTATGTCACGTACTGTAACTGAAGCAACGTAACAAACATACTTATTTTAACCCAAACCATGATCTTTTCCTAAAACTAACCAGTTTTGTTGCCTAACCCTAACCAAACTGCGACCGTTTCACAAGGTCAGCCACGTGTTTAAAACTCCCGACTGTTACGTTTAAGTATCAGGACGTGCTGATCTGCTACCGGCAGAAAACCCTCCTGTAGGTCGTATTAGAGAGGAACAAACGACCTATGTGGTCGTATGGTTTGGAGGACTTGTTGCTAATATAGATCCACTGCAGAGGTGCCTTTGCACCCATAAAGACTGACCTTGCTCTAACTTGTATCACTTGTTTTTTTTTGGTGATTTGCAGTGAAGAAATCCACCATTAGTCCCTTTCAGAAAAAAAATGCAAAAGATACATTTTGACTAAACCCTAACCAGTGGGAGATGTCCATGTGAAGAATAAGGAATGATATTCAAGGAGAGCAAATAATGAAAGGTCATCCAGCCCAATCTACAAGAGATGATAGAGAGAACATTTAGAAGCCTGATTGCAGATAGAAATGGGACTGGAATGATGATTTGTTCCCTATATTTAACACCCATTTAATCTCTCTCCCTCTCGCCTTCCCTTTCTCTCCTTCTCACTCAGTCCCCCTCCCTCCTGTACGTAACACTTTACAGTCTCCCTATCCATAGCTATGTCTTTAATAGGATGAGGGAAATCATGTTAAAGGATTTAAAACCTCTGCAGTAAAACGCTGTAGCTTTGCCAAGCTCACTCTCTGTCGTTCAGCTTCTCATTCTCTGTCTCCCCTCGAACACTCTCCTCTCTCTGAATTACTTAGACTCATACTGTTCACTCCCACGGACTCCCCACTAATAACAGAGGTCCAACAAGGACGCTGCAATAAAAAAAAGAAGCAATAGTAAATGTTTGACCATTTTGTGTTTTCACACTTGATGCACAGCACATGCCACATGAAAAGTTCAACAATCGAGAGAGCTCTGGTGGCTGGATTATTTGTGGGATCTCAGAGAGAATTAAATATTGGAGAGGAGACTCTGCTGTCTCAATCTTTGGATGAAAAAAAAAAACAGTCTGTCTAGTTTCAGGGACTTGAGGCTGCTGTTAGAATTGTGAAACACAGAGGGTACTGCATGTACTGCTGTGTCCCAGTTTTCTTCATTGTATCCAAATTTGCCAAAGACCTTTTAAATCAGACGAAATCCATTCTGACTGGATTAAATACGGATACTCAAATTGCGTTACAATATGATGATCTGGGAAGAGCAATGTGTTATATTTAATAGCTGTATTAGTATAACACAGATGGGCCACAGGGCATGCGGGTCATCCATTGATTTAGTAAAGTAGATGACCACATTTGAATGAAATGTTCTGCTTTTCTCCCGTCAGTTAATTCTGGATTTCCACATTGAAGGGAATAAGGGGTGTTATGTCACCATTTATCCTGTATTTGTCTTTTAGAACAAAAAAAAGGCTGCATGCTGATTATTTTCATTATCGATTAGCTTTTTTTAAATATAAAATGGCAGAAAACTGTATATTTTTAAAAAAGCCCATCACAAGTTCACAGAGCTTAAGGTGATTTAGTCAAATTCCTCATTTTGTCCGACCAGTCCAAAACACAAAGAGATTTAATTAACAATAATATGGAACCAAGAAAAGAAGTAAATCCTCAGATTTAAGAAGCTGGTGCCAGCAAAAGCATTTTTGCTTGAAAAGTGACTCAAACAGTAAATCGATTATAGTTACCAATTAATTTTCTGTCAGTAAGCTAATTGTTTAACTGACTAACTGGTTCAGATCTATCTCATTACTCACTTTGGTCAACAGCTTTGAGATGTTAAATTCTTCAGAAATAATGTTGCTTGCATTGAATATTATCATAATCTCATATGATATCAGCAGATAGCACTTCAAAGCATAACCTTGGGGGCTGACCAATCAAATGTCAGCATTTCCTGATACAGAATAATATTGTGAGGTTTATCATAATACAGATGATAAGTAGGAATACAGTTTGTTATGCACAGAGAATAACTAAAACTGAATTACTTTCTTATCTTTTTCACATTAATTCAGTCTGAAGTCGACATGCAGAATGTATTTTTTCCATATTGTAAAAACTATAGCCTCGGCGAATGAAAGAAGAAGGCAGTGTCTGAATCAAGAAATGCCCTTGCTGTGTTTTTCAAGGATGCAGCAGAGCTGAGAGTCAGTTGCGTTGCGTGTACAGCAGGAGGTGCTGGCTGACTGCGATCCACGTTCTAATCCTGTAGCGGCTCTGTCAGTGGGAGATAGTCACGGTCTGTGAGTAAGACTATCAAGGAGGAGAGGGAAACCAGGATCGAAAAGGAAGATGGGAGGATACACAGGGACCGGCAAGGCGAATGGTGCTTTAGTAAGGTGTTAAGATGAAAAGTGGGGGTATAGGCGGGTAAAAAAGTAATGTGTGTGTGTGTGTGTGTGTGTGTGTGCGTGCATGCGTGTGCGCGTGCATGTGTGTGTGTGTGCTAAAGCTGGATG
>JAOVVB010015020.1:0-16489 GCA_028570985.1 Heterobranchus longifilis | reverse complement strand
GTTGATTTTATGCTTCACTTTATGTTGATGGCCTTAGTCTATAATGTGGCCATTTTTATATAAAAATAACAAAGCTGTAGTTTTTGTTTGCACTAATTAGAACTCAACCGAAAACCGGGAACTTAACCGAACTGTGAGTTTTGTGAGCCGTTCCATCGCTAGTAAGAAGACACAAAAACTGGAAGGTGGTCTTCGCTGTACCTGTACAGCACTTGTGTTTATCAATGAGTAAAGTGCTGTCGAGAACATTCCTTGGCTAAATTGTTTATCATAATAATGTGAATATGATGTGTCTGCCAACCAGTATCTGTGGCTGTGGGTCTGGAGAGTCTGGCTGCTCAGCGTGCGGCTGCTGTAAGGCCTGTGCCAGGGAGCTGGACGGTCAGGAGGCCAGACAGAGAGGCATCTTTGATGCAGTGAAGGAGATGATTCCACTGGACCTGCTGCTAGGTATGCCAACTCATCTCTGACACGCAGGGCTCCCGCAGATCCGTAAAAAGTCTTCAAAGGCATTGAAATCATTCATCTAAAAATAAGGCCTTATACATGCAATATGTAATATTCAATATGTAATAGGCCAGTTATTGCGGTCAGCTTCTTGTGGTTTGGATTACTTCAGTGTTTGTTGTTCAGGAGGTTTTTATCCACAGAGGTCTCCTCTTCTCCAAAACAAACAGACCCAGTGATTTAAACCAGTAAAAATACAGAAATAAAGCAGTTTCACATTAAAAATCTGTGTTTTTCTGACGCAGTTCAGCCGAGTCCAGCGTGTCGGTGCTGCAGGTTGGAGAATGTATAAACAGAGCTAGCTAGTTAGCTGCTGCTAACTTTCACTCAGTTTGTTTCTCTGATAACTTCAGATCCAGACGTCCGAAGGAAAAAGTCCTTCTCCCGGTTAAAATATATAAAAGATTACATTTTAATGTGAAAATGTTATATTATACATTTAATTGGTATTAAAATGTCTTAAATCAATTTTTCAAAAGTCTTAAAAATGATAATGATAATCGTTTTTTCTGACGTGATAATTGATAATTGGTAACATCTATATATATATATTTTTTTTAAATTTTTTAAATTTTTTAAAATAATTTACTGACGTCACAGAGACCTATTCTGCACAATGTTCCTGGACAAAATTTCTCAGGGTTTTCACAGGACCAATTTTGGTTATTTTTAAATTGGTCTTAAATTTAACTCTGAGTTTATTTAAAATTAAAAAACTGTCTTAAAAATTATTAAATCTAACTTGCCTTAAGCTGTAGGAACCCTGTATATGATTCCATGCCCCCCCCCTGTTTTTCTCATTCATACAATGTTTCCATCTCACCTGTGTCACCACTCGCATTGTTTACATATTTAAAAGTGATGAATCATATGCATGTTAAAATGTCATGCACATACATATGTGATGTTCCAGTTTCCAGTGGTTTGCAGTATGTTGGATTCAGAATAAACAAGCGTGGTTGTGTGCAAGCTATGTATCCTTCTGCCAGCGCGCTGCTTACGCTGCACACATCACACTGTCTGTTGCATTGGCTTGAATCGCAGTGCTTCGCACACTTTGCACACCGCTCATCCTTTGTTTTAATTCTTGTGTTGTGCAGAGTCATTGCTTCTCCATTACGTCTTTCCATCATTCATTGATGTGTGTCTTGTTTTGTTCTGCTCTGCTCCGTCTTCCCTCCTCCTCCTCCTCCTCCTTCTCCTGCATCCTGTCTGGGCTGTCTGTACCTGGGGCCTTTTTGTTTTCAGCTGTGCCTGTCCCTCCCCCTCCAGGAGTGAACATCGAGGAGCACATTCAGATCCGTCAGGAGGAGAAACGACAGAGGATCAACCGCCGGCACAGGCTGGAGGAGGGCAGAGGTATGGATCAACGCTGCACAGAATGGGACTGTGTTTAGGGAAGGGCTGTGTGTTGGTTTTTGTTTTTTTGGCTTCATGAAGATTTTCTATAATTTATTTAAAAATGGGCACAGGGAGCAGGGCTGTTTCTAGTTTTTTGGGGCCCTATGCAAAATGTTGTTTGTGGGCCCCTATTTTGTGGTGCTCTGGGGGCATTTAACATTGAAATGCATCAATCTGGCGAACTTAAGGCCCTGTCTACATGCATCTGGATATTTTAACAGATATTTTTCTCCTCCATTTAAAAAAAAAAAAAAAAAAAATCCATCCTGTTTTGAGAAATATCTCCATCCACATTAGAACACACAAACACTCCGAACGCTCGCCGGGCCAGCAGGGGGCGATGAAGGCTACGTCAACAACAGTAAAATAATAGAAGCTAATTATTTCTTTATCTTTATGGTACACGGCCCAAGGTGCTGTGGAGAAACTGAAATGTGACTCGTGGATGGAAGACGAGGTGAAGTTGCTGCGTAGCGTGATGCTTACCGGTAGCCGTTAGCTGTTAGCATGTAGCCGTAGCTGTTGTTGTTTCTGGTGCATGCTCATCACACAAAGCAACACTGGGCATGCGCGAACTGAGGTGATGAGGTCATCGTTTCTCAAAATCTCCCGGTTTACACGTCCACATGGACACACAGTTTTGAAAAATATTCACTTTAGAAGGTGTTTTTAAAAAATATCCGTTTTGGTGATGTAAAACTCTGTTTGCATGTGGATGAGAGGCCAAATATCCGTTTACAAAAATATCCATATACATGTGGACAGGCCCTAAGAGGAAAAGAGGCTAGATCCATCTCAAGTTGACGCCACCAATTTAAACCGACAGAAAATTATAAGAAATCTGAAACACTAGTGCTCCCCTATGTCAAGAAACTCCTGAAAACTTGCAGGATTTACCGAATCTGCATTACAACATTTCCCAAATGGGCACAAATGAGACGGATGCTTTTGAGTGAGAGACTGGTCATTTTAATTTCTAGAAACAAAACAAAAAAAGCTCAGGGCCCCCCTGGTGGCTTCAGGGGCCCTATGATACCGCAGTGTCCGCACATAGCAAGAAACGGCCCTGACAGGGAGAGTGAGGAGGCGGGATCGGACAAACAGTATGTCCATCCCTCTTTAGTTTTGAATAATTTCAGGTGCGGTGTGAGCTTGGGTGTTGTGCCTTGGTGACTTCCCCCTTGCTTGTGTCTTTTTTTTTTTTAAATCATTTTTTCAGTGTCTGTGTATTGTTGTGGTGAAGTGTTATCATGTGTTCTTACCCATTTGTGAGCATTGTGCATGCATGTGAAAGTTTCTTTCTCCCCCAGGCCCCCTTGTTTTTCCTGGTCCCATTTTTATGAACCAGCGTGAGCAGGCCCTAGCCAGAATAAGACCCCTTCAGGCACTAAGGCATAAACGGGACAAGCACAAAGGTACTACGGTCTTCACTAACTCAACGGGTGCAGAGACACCCCTTTGACTCATCTCCCAATCTGGCTGTCCCGCCCACCTCCTCTCTCACTCTCTGACGGCAGGACTCTTATGTCTGCACCAGGTCTCATGGTAACAAACAATGTAGCCTGCTGGCAGGAAGGACTCGCTGTGACTCACGGTGGAGAAATGCCTTGAAGCTTTTAGACCAACCTCAACAGGCTGGTTCCCTTTTGGATTAATTTTACGTTACCCTAACACCGGAGAGGGCTGAAATACAATAAAGATTCGGTCCGTTATGCTAATTCATTTTCTGGTTTAACAGTTCTAATCCTCGGAGTAGGATGCCTGCTCTGCCCACTGCTGTTGTTTGACCTAAATAGAAATCGATGTCCTTGCCTAACTGGATTTACCATTACTCCTGTAGCAGCTGATTTGTCACTCCGTGGGTACAACTGCAGCATTACAAGCAGACGAAAACAGCGAGAGAGCAAGCTTTGATGAAGGACTAGCTGACAAATATGACACAGAAGGAAAAAAGCAGGGTCGTTATTTTTAAAATACACGTTTTTATATGTGAATCATCTCATGGAAATAGCTCAGAAATCAAACATCTAAACATAAGCTTTCCAGGCACTTGACCATCAGACGATCATCAGAGCAGTTAGTGTACGTGTTCGTTGTCTGGAGTGACTTTTGTTGACACAAAGTATTCAACTTAAATCTATGATTCAGCTGCAATGACAGAACACAGTCCACCTATATGAAACAAAGGTAGCCATATAATAAGTATTAAAATTAAACAACCATTCCATTCTGTCTTTGTCAGAGCACCTAAACAAACCTGCGTCTGCAGTTTACTCGTGTTGTTTGGTTTTGTCCTCTGAATCTCAGCCTCCTTGGGTTTTTAATTTGGAAAAACAAAATCTGGTTGAGACAATCCATCTTACTTTCCTCTCTAAAGTAACCACAAGGAGGACAGAGGACACACAATGACACTGAGAAGCAACTTTTCCATAAACATGGGCCGGCGCCGCAGGGATTTGCATTTCCATGTGTCTTCAGTGCATTCCTCATGACACAAATATGGAGGATATTACTACAGACATTCCTGTTCTCACGTTCAGACGTCCGCTGTTGTTATTTAGAAGCCGGAGAGGCTGAGTGGTCAAAGGATCGGCTGTAAAACAGTATAAAACTCATTTAATTTCCTTTAGATTCATCACAATAAAAGTCCCCCGTTATTTAGTTATTCAAAAGCTTTTATTGTGAAGCAGCAAAATCAGGAAATGTGTCTTCATCTGCAGCAACTTAACACAACTATGACCATTAAAAGCGAACATGAAGCGGTAAAATAAAGCAGATATCTGAAAGTATAAACAACGCAGCAGGAGAAAAACTAAATTTCAAACCACAGAGATTCAGTTAGAAGCTACAAACATCCTGAGTGCTGAACACACAAGACTTTTAAAAAAGCCTCTTGCACTCGCAACACAGCTGAGGAGGGGGTCCTACAGTGCGGCACGCTAAAACGGGTAATGGAAAAGCAAAACGGCCAAATGCGGCCAAAAGTGCAGATGGAAAAACCCCAATAGCCTTTAAACTGTCTGTACTATTTATAGTATTCAGGACAAAATACACTTCAGTTAGTAAAAAACTATGAAATATCAAACTGCATCAGTCATTGCCTGCAAAATTATGAAAAACAGCTGGTATCTCTGTTTGTAGATTGTGCACATCAGGAGGTCAACATCTGCCTGTCTAAGGGTTGATGCTAGAACGGATGGTCCGGGGGGGACGGGCGAAGGCATGACTCCTCTCTGATTGGCTAGGACTCGTTGCCTCTGTTGGCTGGGTTGGTAAAGTTTAGGCATTATGAGGAGTGAGATTGGTTAAGGTTAGAGTAAGAATATCAGGATAAGTCACGCCTTCGCCCCAGTCCCTCCGGACCATCCGTTCTAGCATCAACTCTAAGCTGTGAGCTGCTGCTGTTGCTTTTCTTGCCAATAGGTGACAAAGTGATATTGGCTAGGCTTGTTTTTTGCGTGCCTATAATTGTCCCCCTTGTTGATGTAAAAGCATTCCCAATAGAAAGTCATCGTTAAGGACAAATGGCTTGTTTTATTGTTCCGCTGTTATACGTGTGGAAACTGATGCCACGGTGTGTATTCTGTTTCAGAGCAGTTAGTGGTTTCCTCCTTAATGTCAGTTAAGAAATTGAGGCTGTTCTGCTTTGATGAATAACTTTCCTTTTTGTGGTCGATGCACAGTTGTAAGGCGAGGTTATTTGGGGTAACTCCCCGAGCGTCCTTCTTTATGGTTTTACTCATGAAGAGGAATGTGTGCTCCAAATCCCCCCCCACCGACAACACTGCTGTTTCCTCCCAATAAGCTTTAGATGTCATTAAGAGCACTGGTTTTTTGTTTTTTGTTTAACTTACATTGACAGTTGTCACCATGAGCTAAACTTTCAACTCTGCCTTATAAACGTTGGGGCCAGTCAATATTTATTTTACATTTATTGTGAAGTAGTATTGAATCCTAAAGCTCATCTGGCTGTCCTCAGATTAGGAATGGGACGATATGAAAATTTCACGTCACGATTATTCTGGCCAGAATGATTGAGATTCACGATATTATCCCGATAATCATAAAAATATGCACCAAAACATACTGGAATCACTTTTACCTTTAATTTTGTTTTGTTGTGACTTTTTTCACAAAATATTACGACTTTTTTTTATCAATTCAATACGACTTTTTTCTGGAAACATTATGACTTTTTTCTCATAAAATTGTAACTTTTCTCTCAAAATAATACAATATTTTTCTCGAAACTTCACAACTTTTTTCCTCATAAAATTGTGGCTTTTCTTTAAAAACATTACAACTTTTTCTCATAAAATTGTCATTTTTCTTAGAAAACATTACGACTTTTTTCTCATATAATTGTGACTTTTCTTACAGAACAATAAAACTTTTCTCTCGAAACATTACGACTTTTTTTTAAGAAACAAAAAAAAACAACTATTTTTTGCACCACAGATAGGACACTGTAGTAAACTGCAGTCAATTTGTGAGGATATTCACAATTATCCTGTGGAAATTCACCACGATCAACTTATTGTGTTTTTTATCGCAATCCACGATAAAATCCATTATTGTCCCATCCCTACCTCAGATACAGAGGTAAACCACAATGAGCTGACTGTCATTGTATTTACTGTAATGCATGGGTCTCTATCCACCTTTTTCCCTCCTCACACACCCCAACTGTGACCTCTTACACAAGGCTCAGGGTAAACCACACTCCCTCATTGAACACAGGCAGATGTTGAGAAGAAAATTATTTGCAAAACAAACAATGTGTAATGGGACCGGTTGCCAAAAGCCTTTCTGTCATAGAGGTATTTTTTCCCTCCTTTCTATTTCGGCATGCTTCTCCCTTTTTCTCCCCTTTTTTTTCCCTTTTGAATCCTCTTTTTTCCTCCAGCTCCGTTTTCCAGGACTGTGCAGAGACGTCCACCTCTGTGCTCTGACGTTGCTACTAAACCCTCACTCTCTCCTCGTTCTCTACTCAAACGTGCTGACTTGTAGTGTTTGCCTTGTAGATGGCAGCAGTGAGCGTGGGGAGAAGGATGCCAGCAAAATCACCACCTACCCCCCGGGGGCAGTGAGGTTTGACTGCGAGCTGCGAGCTGTGCAGGTCAGCTGCGGTTTTCACCACTCGGGTACGTTTAATTTCCCTCATAGCACCAGGGTGGATTTGTCTGCATGTTATTTAAACCCTCTAATGAGAGCGGCTGGCCTTGAAGTAAAGGAAGTGAGTAAATAACTGACTGTGTTGCTCTACAGTGGTGCTGATGGAGAATGGAGATGTCTACACGTTTGGTTACGGACAACACGGTCAGCTCGGACACGGAGATGTAAACTCCAGGTACTGCCGCTGTGACCTGACATGTTTTGAATTTGATGTGATCAGTGTTGGGTGACGTTGCTTTTCAATTTCAATTTCAATTTCAGTTGTATTTATTTAAAAAGGTTAAAGTAACTGGCGCTAGAGTGCAGGTGTTACTGCACAGAATTTAGTTTTGAAAGTAACTTGTTACATTACAAGATTACTGCCATTAAAAAGTAATCTGTTATGTTACAGCATTACTTACTGAGAAAAGTAACCTGTTAGAGTCACAAAAATGAAAACAGAGGGCATGCAGGCTACTGTACGACTACTTTTGCATGTATTTACTCTGCTGTCATTATAACCTCGTCTGCAGCCTGTAATCTGTAACTCTGCAGGCTAATAACAGAATGACAGATGCAAATCTACAGCCCATAATCCATTTTGGTTTATTTTATTTTGTTAAGTTAGAGGGCTGAACAATTAATCAAAGTTTTACCGAAATCGCAATATGGCCTACTGCAATTTTCAAATAGCAGGAGGCGCAAAATTTTGTTAATGGCAAAATATGGCAAAATACAATTTTTAATTCAATATTATAGTGCTGTATTAATGTCCTGGCCTACACATCATATACAGACTTAAGAAAGCTTCTTTGTTTGGTACAATTCCCCACAAAAATCACACCATAATAATGTGAGTATGTTTTACAATGAAAATTATAAAAATGAATATTCCCTCTAATATCGCAAATAATATCGCAATTGCAATATCAGTCAAATTTATCGCAATTAGATATTTTTTTCAAAATGATTCAGCCCTATTAAGTTATCTATAAAGCATATCGAAATAGCTGAAAGAATTAGAAAGAACAGTACACAAAATTGTGAATATGATTGTACAAGTTGCTGAAATAAAAACTAAGTAAAAAAAAAAATATATAGCTTGTGGGAAAATAAAACACAGTATTTTATTGTCACTTACACATGAAGTAATGGTAACAGAGATAAGTCTTAAGTGTGAAGGACTCGTGTGGACACACAACCTACAGCTGGATGTTTCTACCTGCTAGGGGTTCTCCGACTCTGGTACAGGCTCTTCCTGGTCCCAGCGTGCAGGTGACGGCCGGCAGTAACCACACCGCCGTTCTCCTCATGGACGGGCAGGTCTTTACATTCGGCAGCTTCTCGGTAAGAAACACATCGTCCCTGATACGACGTGTAATCAACTGCTTTTTTTCGACAGCATTTTGTCACACATACAGTTATGATGGCAGTGTTTAAAATGCTCATTTCTTTCCACCTGTTTTGATGTAGCTGATCATAAACCGCTCTAGAAAGTGATATTATGTACTCGCTGTTCTTCAGAAAGGACAGCTGGGCCGGCCCATCCTGGACATGCCCTACTGGAATGCCAAGCCATCTCCCATGCCCAACATCGGTGCCAAATACGGACGAAAGGCTACGTGGATCGGGGCCAGCGGAGACCAGACGTTCCTGCGGATCGATGAGGCTCTTATCAACTCCCATGTCCTAGCTACTTCAGAGATCTTTGCCAGCAAACACATTATTGGCCTTGTGCCCTCCTCTGTGTCCGAGCCGCCTCCATTTAAATGTTTGCTTATCAACAAAATGGATGGAAGCTGCAGGACCTTCAATGACTCTGAGCAGGAGGACCTGCAGGGATTTGGCCTGTGCCTGGACCCGGTGTATGATGTCATATGGAGGTCAGTTCAATACAGTTCGATACAGAGCGACAAAATGCAAACATTTTAGTTTAGTTTTGGTTGACCTGTATGTACCATATTGTGGGCTATTTCCATTTGGGTACTATTTATCAGGTCGTCACGATTCTCCAAATCCACAATTCGATTTTAAAGTCGTTCAATTTTCGATGTAAACGTTTCTTTTTCAGCACTGCCTCTAACTTTGGAGTCTTGATTCGTAAAGATCAACAGAGGCTACAGCTACATGATATCACATGTGATATAACCACCATACACTAAGGCCATATGGTCAAATTTAAATAATTTCTTTAAAATGTAATAACAATAACGTATGTCCCCAGTCAATTGGAAACAAACTGTTAAACGACAAAAAGAAGAGCCACTCAATGGCAGAAGGGTACTTTACAACAACAGCACGAGTTTCTCAGAGTTTATGAGGTGAACCTGAATGCACCATTCGTTGTTTACATCACTCACGGGGAAAACAAATGTTGCCGCTCCGGTGACTTCAAGGAAGCAGTTGTTTCTGTTGTTTCGGTGGTCATGGTGTCTTGAAAAGTGCAGCTGCATGCTACCGGTAAGCTACGCTGTCGTGTATGAAGTACTTTTTCCTTTTTTTCTTCGGACATGCTCAAGTAGGCGAAGGTGGAGAGAAAAAAAACACTGTGAGAATCACAGATCCTGTTTTTGGTTTCATTAATTGAAATTGAAAGCTCATTTCGATGTCGTTAAAAAGTCCTGCAGGTAAGATTAATTTGTCCTATTCTGATTTTTAACCCCATCCACGTGGCCCTCTGTGTGCTTTTTAGGTTCCTGCCAGCCGCAAAAGAGATGCTGTGCTACAATGCAGTGATAGCGGATGCCAGGATGCCCTCTGCTACAGATCTACAGGCTCGCTGCAGCATCCTCAGTCCAGAGCTCGCGTTGCCTTCAGGATCACACGCCACCACTACTCGCTCTCACGGAGCCCTGCACATCCTTGGTAATCCCCTGCACACGCCATTCAGCAAAGGGTCTTTGGTCATATGAATCTTTTATGAATTATGAATATGTATATGAGTGCTACGAGACAAATGATGATGGACAATGTGGACATCTGTGATTCTTCTCAGCAGATGTTATCAGTCGGGATGGGACGATATGAAAATTTAATGTCAAAATTATCCCGGCCGAAATAATAGCGTGTTCATGATTTAATCCTGAAATATGCTTAAAACTCTTAAAACACACTGGAATCACTTTACCTCACATTTAGTTTTTTTCTTGAACCATTACGACTTTTTTCTCGAGACTTTACGACTTTTTTCTCATAAAATTGTGAGTTTTTTTCAGACTTTTTTTTCTTGCAACATTACAGCTTTTTTTCTTGAAATTTTCTGACTTTTTTCTCAAAACATTACGCCTTTCTTTTAAGAAACAAATATTTGTATTGCATCACAGATCACACTTTAGTAAACTGCAGTCAGTTTGTGAGGATATTCACGATTATCCCGATAATGGAAATTCACCACGATCAACTTATTGTGTTTTTTTATCGCGATCCACAATAAAAACGATTATTGTCCCGTCCCTAGCTACCAGTGTCTAAAGCCCACTCCTCTGATCAGGATATTGTGTGTTGTCACTGCAGCTCCCATGTTTTTCATGCAATGGGCTTTTCATTGAATGACTGATGTGCTTCTCTCATCACTTCTCTTTCAATTCTTGGGAAAATTGATTTGAGAGACAGATTTGCTCTTTGGTCGTAGCCAAACGTATGATTAAGTGTGTGCAGGAATGCCGAGGTTATTAATTTATGTTCATCATCATTCAATACTAACAGGAAGTATTCTGGGCTGTCCACTTAGGTTGCCTGGATACACTGGCGGCCATGCAAGAGCTGAAGATGGGTGTCGCCAGCGCAGAAGAAGAAACCCAGGCAGTGATGAAGGTCTACTCCAAGGAGGACTACAGTGTGGTGAACCGCTTTGAGAGTAAGTCTGTGCAGGATTCATGATAAATCATGCATGTGTGTGGGAGATACTTGTTTATGTTTTGGTTTGATGTTGTAAGTAAGTAAAGTTTATTTCTAGAGCACATTTAGACACAGCTTAAGATGACCAAAGTGCTTTGCAAAAAAAAGATATAAAATAAAATAACATCAAAGGCTCTAAGAGGAACTTTCATTTAAAAAACGGTCCGCAGGGTGACGGCATGTCTTCATAATAATAAGCCAAGAGCAAGATATGGCTCAGTAGGAAGGCCGGCATTATAATGCTACGTTATAAGCCAGTTATACTAATATCCACTGTGACTTACACCTCATCTGACCTCAAAATATTGTTTTTTAATTTTTTATTCATTTTTTATTGGTATTTACAGATACAGGGGCATAGTTACAAACTCAAAAGTTAAGGATACATTGGAAAAATCATAAAAAATGAAAGAGAACAACAGGAAAACAATAAAATAAAATAAAATAAAATAATAATAATAGTAATAAAAAAGACAAACAACAAAACAAAAGTAGAACAAACTCAAAGTAAATTTACAAAAGCAAATAAACAAAAGAAAAAGCAATAACTGAGATGACTGTACCCTGTAATAAATGACTCTGTCGTCTTTCTGTTGTGCTAGTAGTATTCAGTATTCAGAGGACGTAACTTCATATATTGATGTACAACCACGTCTCACAATGCTTTTCATAAATAAAATAGACATAATACAGACCTGTCTATGAGGAAGAGGTTTTTAATCTTTCAGATCCTGTTAGCGACCAGTGTTGACTCATGTTTTCGCTCGTGCTCGATCACTTTCCCGTTTAGTTTTCTGCTGTTTTTCGTTCAATTCTTTCCTTTTCCTTTTTGCTAGTCTTGCCCCAGTATCAGCCATAACTACAAGATGTAACTTGAAAAATAAAATTCTGTGAGCCTGGATAACTGCGTCCATGATGTAAGCACAGGAACCTGGGTGCTGTGTTTACATATTGTATACATATGTATATTGAATTAGTATATAGAAATATCCAAATATTGTCGCTGATGGGCTTGTTTGCTTACAGTATGTAGCTCATATAGAGACTGATTTCATAACCAGTCAAAAAGTCCTCGTAGGGCCTTTAACATGTAAAAATAAAACAAAGAGATGATAACAGATTGAAGGATTAGTGGGCCAAAAAGGCCAGTGAATAAAAATGTGTCTTTAGCCTAGATTTAAAAACAGAGATGGAGCGAGCACGTCTGATATCTGACGTTAAACGTGACACACTAGAAAAAAAAAACCTGAAAGGCATACTCTTCTTCTGGTAATGGGAAAGGCGTCTATCGAATATTTTTAGCTGGGGTTCCCGTGTTTAAAAAACTGCATATACATGCTAATTTAGGGGGAAAAAGGAGTATTACTGATCCCATGTGTGATGTTGTAGGTCACGGTGGTGGTTGGGGATACTCCGCTCACTCTGTGGAGGCCATCCGCTTCTGTGCTGATGCAGACATCCTGCTGGGTGGGCTGGGCCTGTTCGGGGGACGAGGGGAGTACACTGCCAAGATCAAGGTGAGACGTCAGAGATATCTGATTATTTAGCCATTTATTCAGTGTTCGTTTCAGGCATTTTTTCATCATGGCTAGGGATGGGACAGTAATCGATTTTATCGTGGATCGTGATAAAAAACACTCGCAATAAGTTGATCGTGGTGAATTTCCATTATCGGGATAATCGTGAATATCCTCACGAATTGACTGCAACAAATATTTGTTTCTTAAAAAAAGTCGTAAAGTTATGAGAAAAAAATCATAATGTTTTGATAAACAAAAACCCACAATTTTGTCGTAATGTTTCGAGAGAAAAAATCTTAATATTTCAAGAAAAAAGCAAAATGTAAGGTAAAGTGATTCCAGAATTGACGAATTGACTGCAGTTTACTACAGTGTCCAATCGGTGCTGCAATAAAATATTTGTTTCTTAAAAATAAGTTGTAATGTTTTCAGAAAAAAGTCGGAATGTTAACAGAAAAAAAACCCACAATTTTAATGTTCAAGAAAAAATACATAATATTTTGAGAAAAAAAGTTGGAATGTTTAGAGAAAAAAGTCCCAACAAACCAACATGTAAGGAAAAGTGATTCCAGTGTGTTTTAGTGCCGTTTTAAACATATTTTGTTGATTATCGGGATAATATTGTGAATCGCAATTATTTTGTCCAGGATAATCGTGACATGAAATTGTAACAGATCTCAAACTTCCTAAAACGAATAAACCACTGGAGGATAATACACTCAATGGATTAAGTAGAATCCTGGCTTCAAATTACAGCCGTTTACAATATATTATCCTTGTATTAATATTATATTATAGTAACATTAAGTGCTGTTGTCGTGCAGCTGTTTGAGCTGGGACCTGACGGCGGTGACCACGAGACAGACGGTGATCTGCTGGCTGAGACTGACGTGCTGGCCTACGACTGTGCTGCCAGGTGACCTTTATGGATTCCTTATGTTTCCCTCCTTCAGAAAAAAACATTAATTCTTTTATGGAATTAATGTTGGTCTCTTTTTTTAATCTTTAGGGAGAAATACGCCATGATGTTTGACGAGCCGGTGCTGCTGCAGCTGGGCTGGTGGTATGTGGCCTGGGCCCGAGTGTCTGGACCCAGCAGTGACTGTGGCTCGCACGGACAGGCCACCATTACTACTGATGATGGGTAAAAACTGATTTCACAATAGAGCTGCGCTCAGAAAATCCATACTGCAATATATCGTGACATACCTGCTGATACGCTTTTTGATACAGATGCTCCTGTATCGATACAGCAGCAAATGCTGTAAATATTTGCATTTATTAATAACTCTGGGATTAGAAAGAGAGTATTTTAGTTTACTTTTAAGATCTCTGTGGGCCTGAATTTTAAGTGTTTTGATTTGTGCACAGGGTCCAAAATTAGCACCATTTACTTTCCAATGGCTGCTAAAATATACAAGCGGCTGGTAGATTTTGAACATTCACTAGCCATTTGGCTGGTGGACAAAAAAGCTAATTTTGGACCGTGTTTGTGCAATTTCTGTTATACAGACTAATAAAGAACAGCTGTTATTATTTATAATCAACGTGTGTTGTGTGTATAGATATATATGTATTGTACTGTGAGGTTGTAGGCAGTACACAGCCCTGTTTCACAATATAAATACATTTTTCATATGTATCATTTGGTTGTATAATGTTTGAATTTGAATATTGGTCACAGCTCTTTAATTAGTCTTTTTTTGTTTTTCCCTGAAGTGTGGTCTTTCAGTTCAAAAGCTCGAAGAAGTCAAACAACGGTACAGATGTGAACGCGGGTCAAATACCTCAGCTGCTTTACAGGTAAGTACAATTCCTGACGTTTTGTTAACAGCGATGCAAGCTTATTTTGTCTCTAGGCCTGAGTAAAGTAAATGATTTTGATTGTTTCTTCACATTTTGACACCAGGCTTCCTTCAAACGATGGTAATGCATCTAAAGGGAAACAGCAGACCAGTGAGCCAGTCCACATCCTGAAACGCTCCTTCGCTCGTACCGTCTCGGTGGTGAGTCTCGTCTTTTGTGGTGTTTTGCCGCCTCTGTGTTTCTCCCTGCTTAGGTGTCCTGACAGGTAATTTGTTACAGCGCTGTGTGTGACTCTGTCTCGCCGTAGGAGTGTTTTGAGTCTCTGCTGAGTGTCCTTCACTGGAGCTGGACCACCTTGGTTTTGGGTGTGGAGGAGCTGCGCGGGCTGAAGGGCTTCCAGTACACCGCCACGCTGCTGGACCTCGAGAGACTGCGCTTCGTCGGCACGTGCTGCCTCCGCCTGCTCAGGGTCTACATCTGTGAGATCTTCCCCATCGCTGGTAGGAGCCAGAGAACTTAACCCTCCTGCATCCTGAGAGATTTTTGGTTGTGTTTTGGTTGTGTTAATGCATATTGCATACATGTTGGCAGGGGTGTGAGCTTCTTTTCTTGCATTTTTGAAGTTCAACCTCAGCTCCTATAATAAGTCTATAATAAACTGTGTTGCCAAAATACAGACAGACACTTAAAGCCCATTAAAACCACTTAAAAAAAAAAAAATCAACCTTACAGCATGAAATCATGCTTCAGAATTGTAGTTTTGACTTTTTTCCACCAGATTGAACCATTTTCTCATATTTGCCCTGTGGGGTAAATACTATTTTCCTGGTTTCCACTCGTCTTAGTGCAGCTGTATCATGGAGCACTGCAGTGTTTGATGCAATGCATCAAAATCAATGTTGTTGCTAATTATTGACTAGGGCTGCACAATAAATCGTTTTTTTATCATCATCGCAATATGAACTTGCGCAATAAACACATCATGAAAGACACTTTTTTGAGTTAGTTGAAAAAGAGTATCAGTAGAAAACTGCTCTTTAAAATGTAACTATCATTCTTTTTTTAAATGGTGCCTTTTGTCTCCCTTCAGAAATAGTTCTGTTTTTTTAATTCAATAAGAAATGTGTTGTATTTTAGCAGAATACTGAAAGCATATTTTCCTCATATTGTGCAGCCCTATTATTGACACATCCCAGACTGTGAAAAAAATGTCCCCCCAACATTTAGTATACAGAATATAATACATTTTTTGTGTGTATTTTTCATAAAAAAACATTGTAAACAAACTGGCTTTTAAAGGGTTAAAATTCAGAAAATGAATTAATAGTTGGTAGAGATGATCAGGACTGAAGTTGGTTCACTGAGTTAAATCTTTTAAAGTGGAAAATAATATTAATGTATAGTTTTATGGCAGTTTTATAATACAGTAGCTTGCTCTTTGCAAAAAGACAACCACAGTGCTGGTGTGCTGTGCTCAGTTAAAAATGGCTTTCTGAATGGAAAAACAATTGACAATATTCATCCTTATTGATTTTAGAATGAAATACTCAGTGTGCCAATGCTACAGAATTGTATTGCCTTCACTTGAGAAAAGTAAGTTCTGCTCTGTTTTTCTGAATTAATGAGATAATTCAGAAAAAAACAGACCAGAATTGTTTTTCTCAACTGAATGCAATATGCTTCTGTACAATCTGTGGCCTAGAAAAAAAATTTAAACCTTCACAGATTGTGTTTGTATTTCAAAAAGTACATTACAATTGAAGTCTTTATTCAGCTTCTGATAGCTCACAATGCTTTCTTTTTTTCTGTGTGTTGTTTGATTTGCAGCCAGCACCAAAGCTGTGGTGGAGGAGTCGAGCAAGCTGGCAGAGTGCGTGGGAAAAACACGCAGCCTGCTGAAGAAGATCCTGTCGGAAGGAATGGACAACTGCCTGACGAAGCTGGACAACGACCCCCAGGGATACCTGTCCCAGCCTCTGACTCTGCTGGAGGCTGTGCTGCAGGAGTGCCACAACACTTTCACCGCCTGCTTCCACTCCTTCTACCCAACCCCGGCTCTGCAGTGGGCCTGCCTGTGTGACCTGCTCAACTGCCTGGACCAGGTCAGTGGCCGCACGCCGCACGCCGCACGCCGCACGCCGCACGCCGCACGCCGCGTCACCGCAGTTCAGAGGGAGTTTTAAAATACGACTGAAACAAGTTAC
>JAOVVB010015010.1:0-16489 GCA_028570985.1 Heterobranchus longifilis | reverse complement strand
AACCTACAGGTGTATACGGTGGAGACAGGCTTGGACATTCGCTCTGCGGAGTTGCAGACAGTGACAGGCATGTACCAGACGCACAGATGCACAAGTGATTCCATTCTGGGAAAGTGGCTGCAGGTGTCCACACAACAATGCACGCAACATCGTGACTGCATGACCTGTAAGCGACCGCAGCTCTACACGGACGCTGAGCATATATATCCGAACCTCCCGGATGGGTGAATGGGGGCTCAGTTTCCTGATAGGATATGCTAACCTGGCTCGTGATAGCCAACAACAAGCCAGCACGGTCGTCGATGTGCTATACAGTTAATTTGTGGTGGTGGAGGATCCGCTGTCTGCTTCTGCTTCCAAGTGTCACCGGCACTTCCGCTCTCTCTTCACGCTCTCCACATGTGTCACTCATCAGGACCAATGAGACAATCACCACAGCCCCAAGTGTAACCTCAGTCTGACCCTGCCTCCTATTACCTGCCTAAACCACACCTACATCTGCACTACACTTGATGAAAAGTAGTCTGGCAGGTTTACAGAACAGTGCTGGATAAAGCCTTACTTCCTGGCCGCACAGGAAGTCCGTGTCCATGTTCCCGTTCTCAAAGTCCCTTTGCTACGAGAAACAAACAACAACCTCAGAGCGATCAACCTACATGCTGAAAATCACAAGTTTTGAAGATTTGGATCGTGTAATAAAGCAGGCCTGCTCTGTTCTTTCAGTGAATTGTTGTAAAGATCTACAAAGAATATGTTCACATCATTTTCGTGAAAATCTTCCACTGAAACGAGTTCCCTACCGACACTATTTTGCAGATGCACTGTCGGGGCGTGGCACCGCCCAGGATGATTGTGATTGGTTTAAGGAAATACAAACAGGCCAGGGAGTTTCAGGAGTGAAAGCACATTCAATCCAGACTTTCCCCCAGCAGCGCTGTGGAGATATGTCTGGCTACGCGAGACTACATGAAAATAAACCAATAACATCCGGTCATGACACCCATCATTTTCATTTTCATACATTTGTTTAAATTACACTAAGGATGTGTGCAAAAAATAATTACATATTAAAGGAATAAAATCTGAATTATCCCTTTAACAAGTACAATTTTAAAAGAAAACATCAAACAGACGAACCAGCTCTGCATCGTGAATGTCTGGTCAGATTATCTGCCAAACAGCAATGACATGCAGCAAAGCTATCAGTGATGAGAGGAGTGAAGATGAGAGAAGAAGATGAAGAGGGCGTCCTTCCAGCAATGCCATCCAACACTTTTATTTTATCCTTATGTGTCAGTGTGCCCTTGAATCTTGTTTTTTCTTTCTTGCCTCTACTTTATACAGTATTACACTAAGCAAATCAGAGCTGTCCAGAATGACACTTTTATCTTTTTTTTCCCTGCGTGTATGTACTATAGTTATTTTTCTTGTACTCGTTACATCATGTTGATGTTACTGGAGGACCAGAGCACTATAAATGATGTTCTCATACACAGCAAATTAAATGAACACAGTTGTATTCCACATTTTGTACAGGGGTGAGATGGAGCGTTAAATTAAGTGATACTTCAAAGACCAAGCTGTCATTCTCTGATGGGAAGACATCTTTTTCTGAGAGCAGACACATGGAAAAATAAAGCATAAAGATCCACCAAGCCTAAAGTTAGATAAAACCCCTGCAGCCCACAAAAGAAGCCCTCAACCCGAGCACTTCAATAAAGGAGATAGCTATCATTATCGGCAGCAACGGCTCCACAGCTCTACAAGTTTAGGTCCAGGCAGTCCCACTTCAGTGCAATACAAATCTGATTAAAACTAGCAAAAGCTGCAAATCAATAAATAAACCAGATTTGGACTTGAAATATTGCTACACAATTGGAGAATCTGCAACCAAACCACTATCATATACCTCACACTATATTTCAAAACAAAAGACGTATTGGTGGATTTCCATAAGAGCCGTAGCATCCATCTACCTTTGGTCATATGTAAATGGTCAGGTACTACAAATATTTGGGTGTAACAATCTCCTATTCAACTCTATAGCATTACTGAAAAACACTCATTAAAGACAGCTGCAAATGTCCATATATCTTCACCTATAACTGTGGAAACACCTCAGTACAAGACAGGAAACATCAGGACAAAATGGTACGCATGGTATCAAAAATCATAGACCAGGAGCTACGGTCCCTTGCTGAAATCTACACCGTTAGCCTGTGGAAAAAGGGACACAAGATTCTCCAAGATTTTTTTTTTTTCACCTTGCTAACCATCTAACCACCCAGAGGCAGTGTATGCCCTTAACTCGTAAATCACTAATGTGCTGTTATTAATCCTGTCTATAAGACACTGTAAGGGTATGTACACAGTGGTATACATCACAGCTGGTTTGTGGTGCTGATTGCATCTCCATGGGAACGCTTGTTTTATGTGGGTTTTATGTCCCAAGATGATTACTGTATGTGATGTGAGGTTTTTGTTTGTTTATGTTTTGTGTGCGCTCACCAAACCAAATTCCTGTTAACTATGTTTAAATGGTAATCAAATATTCCGGCTTGAATATTGAATCTATATTGATTCTGTCTACCACAAATACAGAGATGAACATTGTGAAATACTGTATAATATACTACACAACATGCTTTTCCACAGCTGTCTCTCAGTTCATATAAACTTTTATCTATAAATGTTCAACACCAAAGATTTTAGCATCCAGCAGGGGGAAATTAGAATATAAGCACATAAAAAGAATATAAAATAAGCAGTAAAACTGATATTTATCAACATTAAAACAACAGAGTATAGCAACTACTGAACAATATGCTAAATTGTGCTAAACTTGTATCTTTGACTATGTATCCAGTGTTTAAGAAAACATGCTTTCCAGAAATATGACTATGCATCTCAACTCACTTGTGTCCTTGTGTTTTAGGTGCCAACGCTTCAGCTCCTGACCAGCTGAGTTTGGCTCTGGCTTGGAACAGAGTGGACATCGCCCGCAGTCAAATCTTCATCTACGGACAGCAGTGGCCTGTAAGAAAGAACCATAAACTGTATAAACGAGAATATGCATACTGCAGCAGAAATGTTGTTTGTATTCACAGGGGGTGTTTGTTCTCGGTGCATTTTCACTGATATTAGCAGGATGCTGTACTGCAAAAAAAAGAGTCAAAAGGTTTCTGACAACAACAAACAGGATGGTGGAGGAAGTTGGAATAATGTACCTCTTAAGAAAGAGGGCAATGTGGAGGCATTGTTGTAGAGGGTAGTGGTCTGTGAGCCCATTAAATACATCAGTATTAAAAAAAAACATTTCTATATCTATTAAATCATGTATTAAATACATCAACATGAATTGACGCTTGTTTACAGAAACGGTCCTCAACAGCTGATAATAGTAATAATAATTGATAGTTCACACTGTGGAGATAGGTCTGGCTACACAAGACTAATAGTTCATACAAGAAATACAGTTCAGAATTATTTAAATTCACACAAAGATAATAACTTAAATGTCAAAGGATACTTTAAAAGGCAATTTGGATGCAGAAGGCATCAGTCGTGGGTGAACGCTTCAGCAACTAACAAATAGTTGCAAATAATAATCCAGGACTGCTGCTGTTATCTGTGAGCATAATTGAGAAGTATGCATCCCTGGTGGTTTTCATGTATAATTTGAAGCTGTCTTAAAATGCCTCAGCATTTTATTTCAAATGTATTTAGGATGTGCAGTCTATAACAAGAGAGTTATAACAAATATGTGGAATCCCATATCATAATAATCCTGTTGTAGATTTAGTAAATGATGGTGCTCGATCTTTATTTATTTCCATGCAGTGCTCCTGTTTAGTTTGTGGTGTGTATTGTGTGCTGTGTATGGTGTCATCAGTATTCTCCGTGTGTCTCAGGTGGGTTCCCTGGAGCAGGCGATGCTGGATGCCTTAGTTCTGGACAGAGTGGACTTTGTCAAGCTGCTGATTGAAAATGGAGTCAGTATGCACCGTTTCCTCACGCTTTCCAGACTGGAGGAGCTCTACAACACGGTAATAACAAATGCACATAAATGGATTGTAAATACAAGTTGTTTTATCTTTTTGCAACACACCAGGGAACAGCCTGCTTTGCAAATAGTTACAATGTTGATTGAAAGATTACTTAAACAAAATGGTGCTGGTAGTAGAGGTCTTCACAGGTCCAAAAATTCATGCCGATCCCAAAAAGACATGGAAACGTGCATATAATCCATCCTCCTTGCCAAGAAAGTTGGTAAAATACATCCAGGTTTTCAGTTATGCCTCTCTCACTGATTAAAAAACAGCATGGCTAATCCACTTGTTATCTCACTTGTTTTGCACTTTTGAACTATAATAATGATTGCTCCTTGCCACGGCTGCTAACATTAGCACATCTAATTTTCTGTCTGGCCCTTCACCTCCTGAGCAGGGGCACTCGCTCGTGCAGGTTATTTGTTAGTTGCAATACATACACACACACACACACACACACACACACACACACACAGTTTTTCCATTGGCACTTTTGTCCGCTCCGAGCCAAACTGAGCCTCACTGATTTGCTTTTCCATTACTCGTTTTAGCGCGCTGGGCCACGCCAAACCTTGTCTTGATGGTCCTTCTCTGGAGTAGGACCAAAACAAGCCCGACCCGCCTCCGAGCGGGTTGTGGCAATGTCCCCCCCTTCTCCTCCTCCTCAGCTGTGTTGCGAGCGACTCTACTCGTGTGAGCAGAGAAAAAGGCGTTTTTAAAAGTCTTGTGTGTTCAGCAATCAGTACATTTGTAGCTTCTAACTGAATCTCTGTGGTTTTAAATTAAGTTTCTCTCCTGCGTCACTGTTTTTACTTTCAGATATCTACTTTATTTCACCATTTCATGTTTGCTTTTAACGGTAGAAGTTGTGCTAAGTTACTGCCGATGAAGACACATTTCCTGATTTTGCTGTTTCGCGATAAAAGCTTTTGAATAACAAAATAACGAGGGACTTTTATTGTGACAGTCGACCCTTTGACCACTCAGCCTCGCCAACTTCTAAATAAGAACGTAAGAACAGGAATGTCTGTAGTAATATCCTACATATTCGTGTCATGAGGAATAGGCTACTAAAAAAATACTAATGTTTCAAAACACAAAAACGGAGCTACCATAAAGCCACGCCACTGAAGACACGAGCAGGTAGCCCTGTTGTGATGGAAATGCAAATCTCTACTTCCATCATGATCACGGCCGAGTCTTCTCGGATCCACTCAGGTATTACACATACTGTTAAACATGGTAAATAGAGACCCAACCTGAACCCGGTTGATAGTATAAACCGTGGATCCAAACCCGTACTGGTCCCGGATCGGGTCTCGGGTGGACCTGTGAAGACCTCTAGCTGGTAGTGAACAGTAGCAGGCAGGGTCAGTTTTGTCCTAAGGGACTGTAGATGCTGTCAGTGATAGTAATAATATCCTCATGTGTTGTATTTGTTTGTTTTTCAACAGAGACACGGACCGTCCAACACGCTGTACCACCTCGTCAGAGATGTCAAAAAGGTATGACCATCACCGCCGTCTCTTTAGCTCTGTGGCTGTTCGGGCACACTGTATGGGAATGTTGGCTTGAATGTGTATATTAAAGTAGACACATTTGACTACATAGAGTTTCAGTTGCTTTTTTTGCGTTGTGTGTTGTTACTCTATTTGCATCAATTAGTGTGTCTACATTTTGGTAGCCCTAGTTGCTGTTACTGCAAATAGAGGCCGGCTTTTCTCTTTCAGCTGGAGTTGCGGGCTGCAGTGGCTGTGTAGAGCTATGCACGACTCTCATCCCTCTCATGACTTTTAAGCAATGTACTGTGTTCTTTCTCTAAGGCACACACTACCATGGTAAACAAACACTACATGTATTAAACACTGCTTTATCCACAGAACTTGAGTTTGAGCAAACTGAGGCTGAGAAGGAAGAGCTCACTTTTTATTTGTACTATTAACAACACTATTAAAGAGATATTTTGCTGATTTAAATCCAGCTCTGTGTCGTGGCAGCGTGTGCTCTGTGCGTAGATGAACTGTGTTTAGCTTCCCTCCGTGGTTGCAGCGCACGGTATTCCTTGCAGAGTGGAGGTGGAGGTCTGCAGGATCCCCCGGTGTGTGCCCACTATCAGCGACTGTCATCTGAAATCACGGAGGGAAGCTAAACGCTGTTTATCTAAACATAGAGCTCACACTATGATGACACAGAGCTGGTTTAAAATCAATATCTCTTTAAGTGTGTTCTTTTTGATATGCAGTATCATCTGATTCTTTGAATAGTGAAACTGCACACCCCCTTACATAAAATCGACTTTTTTGCATCAGGACTGTTATTTACATGTTTAAGTCGATCCTCTCTCTCATTATATGTTGAAGAACTTCAACATTATGCAGTGTTTGTTTTGCTGCATATCTCCGATAGCACCTTGATGATTGCTGCAATAAAAGACAGCAACCTAGAATTGTACATTCAGCACATGTCTGCATGCCAATTAGGAGTGATCCCACTGTTGAGAGATGATTGAGAGGTCAGCAACACCACCATTATCATTGAGGGATGTTCATTAATTAATGTGTTGCTGATTACAGTAATGCCGCATTCTCCTCTGGGAGTCGCTGAAGAGGCTCAACGTTGTAATCACTCCTCCTTTACCTCCTCTCTGTCTTTAAACACAACTCTGATCTCAAGTTGGTGCAGAGAGAATATGCAGTTTATATTGTAGACACCTCAACACGCCACTTTGCACACATGCAAAACACACACCGTAGTGCATGGCATAACATCCTCATCTTTTTGCAGAGCTGTGTGTGTAATTGCCATAGTGTAGCTGGGTGTTTGTGTGTCGTTGTTGTATCATAGTATGATGCTAATTAGATCTTACTGCAGTCCTCTGGGTTGAGTCGCCATGTCATCGCTGTTTTGTTTTTTTTCTTTCTTTCTCATTCTTCTTTTGTTTGGTCACACTGTTAGCAAGTTTCA
The DNA here is from genome assembly GCA_028570985.1 of Heterobranchus longifilis. Lineage (NCBI taxonomy): Eukaryota > Metazoa > Chordata > Actinopteri > Siluriformes > Clariidae > Heterobranchus > Heterobranchus longifilis. The sequence goes on along the minus strand of JAOVVB010015010.1, from coordinate 9,476 downwards.
TTTTGATTCCGATTCAGATGTTGTGTTAATAACAGCTGTAAGGGCCAGTGAAAGTTGCTCTCAGGTTTAATCTAGTCCCTTCATTAGATTGTGTGAAAGCTGAGTCAGAAAACAGAGAATCACAGAGATTGGCTTGTGGACTACAGCTGCCAAAGCAGAAATTGGTTTTCCTACAGAGTAAATGAACAATGCAGTTTTGTGGCCAAAGGTTGGTAGCAATACACCTTGTGTTTCAGATATCAGGAACGGTTAGGAGAAAATCCAAATGTAACGGGTGGTTTTACTTCTTAGTTTTCTCTGCTAAATGAAAGTAGAAATGGGCCAGCATGCTTGTTGATTTGTATTATAGGTCATCAGCTCACTATCTAAATTGCAGGACATGAGAACACTGACTTAATGTATATTGCATTATACATTTTTTAAAGATTTTTTTTGTTGCCTTATTGCCTTTATTGATAGCACAGCTGAAGGTAGACAGGAAAGGGCTGAGAGAGAATGTACGACATGCTCTCTACCACTGAGCTACCAGTGCGCCGCTGCATTATACATTTTAATATTCTGTTTTTGTGATAATCTGGTGAGCTTCCGTAAGTTTGACAAAAACTGACACCTAAACAAAAGTAAAGGTTGTTCAACTGTTTACAGGCAGAATGAGGAGGATTTGTCTGTTGCGGTTTGTAAACACAACATTCAAAGTTGGCCCCTCCTCCCCGGCTCAACGACACCAGAAGTAGGAATGCACCGATTTATTGGCCGAACATCAGTATTGGCTGATATATGCGTTGTTGACTGCAATCAGTCTATCGGCAAATAGAGTTTCGACTTGTTTGTCCCCGGAGGGGAATTCTTTTCCACAGCACTATACATTTCATGCATACAACATGACACAGTAAACAACATGTAATGACATACAGTAAGCACTCAATGTTTAGTGAGGCCACTTGTTTAAGGCAGATATAGCTGCAGGGATCAGGCTCTTCCCGTAGCGAGCCCTTCTGCACCTCAGTGCTCTGTAACTCAGTGTGAGGTGGTGGGTGAGTGGGTGTGTGATGTCCTGTTCTACTGAGGTTGTGATGCGTGTAATATCCTTGTTATTTAGTTCTGTGAGGTTGGGAGTGGGGAGACCAATTATTCTGGCAGTGGTGTTGCTTATGTGCGTGAGTTTGGCCCGATTAGTGACAGATAACATGTTGAAAAAGCAGGTGGAACAGTACAGCAAGATGGGCTGAATGACATTCACTGATAGCTGTGACCGATGTTTACCTGTTGTGTTGCATCAATTTCACGCTGGTTAAATGGTGTGTTGAAATTTTTTTTTTTGAAGCAGTTATTAAGAAATTTAAAAAAAAATAGAAAATAAGCATTTCTTGTGAGAGAGGGTTATATTAAAGGTTGTTTGTATGATTGAACTTGTGCTCATTCAAAGATAGTGTAATGAAGTGCTGAATGACTTTAAAACTGTTCAGTTATTTCTTTGTTTCCCAGGACAAAAGGGGGAATAAATAACAACAAAAACAAAATAAACAACAAAACAAACATTGGTAACGGCTAATGCCAAATTGTGATTTTAAACATTGTATCAGCCCAGAATTTCACAATCGATGCGTCCCTGAAGTGCACGCCCCCCTCTGCGTTGCTATTATTCATCCCCATCCTCTCCAACCCAGTGCCCAAAGGCTGATGCCCATAAACGTCCCGAACACAGCAAAATTAAAATAAAAGAGAAAGAACAGACAGAGGGTAGGGTCTCTGCAGATACAGACACCACCACATACTTCTAATGGGGCATAAGTGATGATTGAGAGGGATTACTGTATGAGTCTATAGGCGATTCTGATGTTGTCACACAATTGTGCGGATATGAGTGCTTATCATCCTGATACATATGGGTCAGTAGGGGCATGCTGGCCCTGCTAGAAGGCAGTTATTAGCATATTGAATGGACTGATAGCCTACTGTATTGACGGTTATTCTGACTGCAGCACCTATACCGACTGTTTTAACGGAAGTCACTGAAATGTAGATGTTTTTTTTGTTGTTGTTTACTTAAAGTGAAACTGAAGCCTACCAAAGTTGTTATCAGCCAGCACTGAATGGGGCTGGTTTCAGCCCCATTCAATACACTGATAAGAGCCTTTTGGACCTTCTAGTGTGTGGAACCAGCCCCTACTGACCCATATGTATCTGAATGATAAGCATGTTATTACCGCATTAAATTGTGTAATAACATTCGAAGTGGGTGTCTATACATTGTTTTTCAGGAAAATCCTACTCATTCTGCCTTTAACTAATTGCCATTAATACCATGTATATGATGTAGAGAAATTTTCAGGAGAACAACTTCCCCATTAGTAAGTCAACCAGGACTCAAAGTTCACTAACTATACACTGCAGAATTAAAAAGTGCAGCACTCTAAGCTCTCAGAGTGTATTCTCACAAGATGTAAACAAACAGTTAGCTCGAGCTTCACCACCACAGGGAATTAACAGAGGGCTCAGCTGACCACATACTGCTGCTTTTGAACTATATTTATCAGTAGGATGAGGAGGTGAAGCTTTGTGTGCTCACTTTGAACTGCGGACCGTATGAGAAGACAAACAGTATCTGTGGCTTTCTTTACTTCAAAGTGTATCAGATGGCCTTCAGGGGTTTGCCGGGCTTTACCACCAATGAAACTGAATCTTTGGATATGAGGACAGGATAGGGATGAGTAGGACAGAGAGGATTTCTAGGATCTCTCATCAGATTGGAGAGGAGTGGAGATGGTATCAAGGAAGGTGCAAAGTAAGGTAATTGGTGTACGATCTCAAAGGAACAGTGGGGGTCAGCATAATGACTGCAGGATCTGGGGTTGATGTTGAGGGCACGAGGAGGAGCAACGAGAGGTGACGTAGTTATAGTCCTCACGTGAAAGGATTTCTATTTCAATAAGGATTCTAGCCTCCAGCGTTAATAGCTGTCTGTCTGTCTGTCTGTCTGTCTTTCCATGCTATTGCCCCTCTCTTCCAGGCTAATGATACATTACCACTTTCTCTTTCATTTCCTCTCTTCAAGACTGCATTGAACCTCACTGAGAAGATCTCATTATTTCCCTAAATGCAAATTATGACAAATCATTCACTTTCTTTTACATCCTTTTGTAATTGTCCTCAGACATTATGTTCTCTCTACGAATCATATCGCACCTGAGTTTTCATTCTCTTCTCATTTCCTGCTCCTCTGTGAGAGTCGGGGCTTTAAAGATTCATGTTCTAGAGCTTTCAGGAGTAATACCTGAAACTGTAACCAGTTTTTGGTTCAGCCAATTACGAGATCGGAGGAATAGCTGCCAGATTTCTAGATTCAAACCACATAGTTTTAAAGAATTCAAAATACAAAACTGAACCACAGTCTGGTTGAGACAACACTTTATTAAAGAGGCTGGAAGAGAGATCTTGCCTGAGAGTTTCTGTGTATCTCATTTCCCCTGCTCTTGCTCACTGACAATGTGTGTTCTTTCCAAGCGAGAATATCCAGGGTTCAGTTGGATCTACTTCAAGGTGAATCAGATAATCACGTTTTTCTTTCATAGCCAAAAACACTTTGATATGGATTTTGTGAGTGTGTATGTCTGTGTGATTTGCTTTGTACTCTTGTTTCCCTCCTTTATTAATCAGGTGGCGTGGGGTTGTTGCCTGTTAACACTGTCTGGTTTTCTAGGGAAACCTGCCCCCGGACTACCGCATCAGCCTCATCGACATTGGACTGGTCATTGAATACCTCATGGGCGGGGCATATCGGTGTAACTACACCAGGAAGAGATTCAGAACTCTGTACCACAACCTCTTTGGACCCAAGAGGGTGAGTGAATGATTCTCATCCCGTCATTTAATGCATTTTAACACCAATGTCTGGGAATCTTTCATGTAATTAATCAAAGGACCGTTATCAGTGAAATGAGACTCATGATCAAATTAGCCCTGATAAGGGCAAGATGAATAATATGTGAAAATGATGTTTTATAATAAAATGCTAATCAAGGATTGTGTACTCAAGGGCAGACTTCACCTTGCTGACGCAAGTAGTAAATTAGCATGCACACATTAGCTGTGACATGACTGAATGAGCAGGAAATACACAAGACGTTAGTGTGATGCTTGATGTTTGGAGCAGGGGTGACAGAAATGAGTCAGTGTGGAAATGGAAAGAAATAGTTTCTCTAGGAATAAATGAGAATCTGTTTTGGTTAGCTTGGCTTCAAGGTGTAGCTGCTAGCTAATGTAGCACGGGGATTGAATATGAATCTACCAGCCAGTTCTTACTCCCAACTAGTCAAATACGGCGGCTTGGTCAGTGGCTCTCAGCGTCTGATACCGACGCACAAGACACTCTTTCAGCGTCTGTATGTACCAGACAACTGCTCGACCACAGTGCTGTAAGATGATGTAATACGAAGAGCGACAAAGTCTGCATAGGTAGTAGTAGTAGTAGTAGTAGTATAAAGAGCAACAAAGTCTGTGTAAGGAGGAAGGCTGGGGTGGATGGGTCAAACAAACAGGATTTCACCCGGGAGACTGCTGTTCATGTCCCACGTGAAACTAAAAGTTGATGTTGATTTTACGTAGGCTACGTTAACTAAGTTAACTTTCTTATGCAACGCTCTTAATTAACGCCACAAACGTAACTTACTTAATGAACATATTATTATTATTACAAACTACGATCTTTTCCTAAACCTAACCAAGTAGTTTTGTTTGAAACAGAACCTCCCTGCATGTTGAAAAATGACAGCACATACCTAGAGCGTTAAAAAGTGATGCCAAGGGCTCCTTACCAAGCTGCAGTATTTAACGAGTTGGGAGTGAGAATGTGTTGCAATCAACATAACTCAGCCTGACAGCCCAAGAGTACACCACATCCATTAAAAAAAGAACATTTCGAAAAAATGTGGTTTGGGAATTTATTGTCACTAAAAATCCACACAAATCATGATCTGCTACAATCAAGGTGCTGATCATTAGCAGAGGTCGAAGATAAGAGTCATCTCCATTCCCACATCAAGTAGACATGGGCTGTTATTAGCTTGGTGCAACAAATCATCCATCAATAGCAGTGGCTCTTCATCATGTGCCATCATAACCCCAATAATATACAGACTTCATTCCAAACCACTACAGAAACTCATCTCATTGAGGAGCACACCTTCAGTCGAAGTGGAGGAACTGATCATTGAAATCATGTGCTGTAGTGTTTGGTGGTTGTGTGTTTTACACCATACACACTGCACATTATATGGTCTGTGTGTCTGTTGTTCTGATGTATAATTCTCTCATACTGCCTCAAAACCTCACACACCGCCACAGGTGTGATGAAAATATAGAAGTATACACAGCTGTGTCTGAAACACCATATTTCTGCTCGATGGTGCACCGTTGTGTTTGTATGTTTGAGCGTGTGTGTTTGTAAGTGTGTGTATGTGAGTCTTCATGTGCCTGTTTATCTCACTGTATGTCTGCCATGGCAGCAACAAAGCAGCTGGAAAGACGCAGATAAAGCGAAAGCAAAGAAACGGGACAGAGACTGAGCAAAGAGGCAAAATGAGAGAGATAGAGAGAGTCAGTTCCAATTTAACTGATGATTTTCTAGATGAAATAAACGTGCGATCACATAGTCACGTGCACACACACACACGCGCGCACACACACACACACACACACACACACACACACACACACACACACACGCACACACAAACATGTTAACTAAGAACAAAGCCTTGAAAAAAGATGCAGATATCAAAATCCCCACAGGAGACCTGAGCTATTTTTACCAACTCAGATGATGGCTCATGAATGCATAATTCATACATGCCCTGCTTTAATACAGATACACAGTACTGTACCAAATGCACAAAATACACTCTGCTTTAATACATGCAAACACGCAACCATGACATATTGTTGCTGTATGTATAGTATACTGTCAATCACAACAGCACAAAATACTATCCCACATTGTTGTTGATATTTTAAAGAAAACCACTAAACTGAAAGTGACTTATCATATCAAAGAATATTTCTGGTCTCATGTGAGCGAGTCTGTCTGTCAGTCTGTGCTGTGTTGTGCTTATAGAGTAAATTACTCTATAAAATACATTCGACAAGGTCTTGTTCTGCTTGTTTATGTCTTTGTTGCTTTTCTAGCCCAAAGCCCTGAAACTGCTGGGGATGGAGGTGAGTGTTGATCTCATCGAGATCGTTATTCAGTCATTCCTTCACTGTTCCTCTCCCTCGTTTAAAACACACTCTTCTCCAAGGGCGTAGGTTTCGTTTCAACATTGGTGGGGGGGGGGGGGCACATATGAAACGGGGGGGTTTGTACAGAAGCGCATTGTATTCACAAAAGAAAAGAAAAAAAATGACAGAGTTATGGGAAAAGATCTCATGTATCTCGTAATTATGAGAAAATGCCTTGTGATCTCATAATTACAAGATCGTTTCTCATAATTACTAAACTCCTAATTATGAGAACTTTGTAATTATGAGATAGTAATTCATAACTACGAGATAAGGTGTCTGATTTTTTTTTCTTCTTTTGTGAATGCAATGCACTTCCATAAGTTTGGGGGTCCTCCCCCAGGAAATTTTGAGCGTCAAACACTTAATTTCCTGCATTCTGGTGAATTTCTATACACCAATTTATGGTGGAAATGTCTCTGTCCTCTGCTACATTCATGTTTTTATTGAAGGGGACAAATGCACATGTTTTAAATATTGAGAAATCTACGCCTATGCTCTTCTCCCTCATAACGTGTTGAGTGTATAGTCAGAATCTTTTCAGCAACATAATCGTTAAGTGTGTCCTGTGTGCCTCGCAGTCTTTGAAAGGAAGACCTTGAGGCATATTTAATTTATTTTGCTGGCAATCTGTATACACGTTTGAGCCAGTTGAAGGCTCATTGTGAGATAGCATTAATACATTTCACACTACCTTGTACAAAGTTATTTTACATTTATATTTTTTTCTCAGATTTATGAAATGAAAAAAAAAGTATGATTACAAGTTCTCTTATAAGTTATAAATGTATATAACTCTTATGATACATGTCAGAGCAGCCAAGTTACATTTATCTGAATAGGTAATGATGGACCTAATGTGATTACATAATACATGGTTTGTGTACTCACATGTATCCATGGTGTACACACCATGAAGTATCCACATCATAAAGCTTTTATCACAGCATGTGTCTACAGTTTTCTCAGAGGTATTTATATCAAATGTGCATGGCTGTCCATTCCTTTGTATGTCTGCCCGTTTGAAATATGTTTCCCTTTCAGTGTGTGTTCTGTCTTTGTTTGTATCTGTCAAAGTATTTCCCTTAATGTCTCGCTCTCTTTTTGTAATCCAGTTTCATCATTCAGTCAGTATGGCAACCTGGACATACTGGCCATACGTGTATGGCGCTGCAATCATTTCTGAGTATCCATAAAATCACAATCTTGCTCTTTTATTAATGGAGTGTCACTTTCTAGTATTACTGTGTGATTTACTGCAGTACTATTATCATATTCAGATAATCTGTCTCAAAGCAAGCAGCAATTGCAGAACCACTGAAACTCATTTCTCAGATGTCTGTAATTGATCATCTGTCAGTAGTCCTCAGCTGTTAAAAAGTGAAATTATTGGAAATCAATGCCGCTCTGCTGACATGCCATCTAGTCACTAACTGGCAGTGACTCCAGAGACAGGGAGTCAACCTGGGGACACAGAAGAGCTCACCTCTGGTTGAGTTATTTTTTCCACTCGAAATGAAGGGTTAAGTAAAGTAAAGTAAAATCCTGTGATTTTATTGAAAAGTGTTTAAGACCTGTTTTGTGTATTTTGTGTGTAGCACTTAGTCCTTCCTGTCCTCCAAACTCCGATTTTGCTTCTGTATTCAACTAATTTTCATAATGTGGAGGGTGAGAAATAAAAAAAAAAAAGCATTATGAAAATGTTGGCTGGGTGATATGACCCCTCCAGACATGTGTCTAATGTGGCCAGACCAAGTCCCCAGAAGAGCACCAGGGTTTGAAGCCAATTTGTCAAATGGTGGTATTACAACTATGGCAGCAGTGATGCCATCTGGCCAAAAAATGCTTTTTCCCATTGACTTACATGGCAAAAGAGACATCTATAAATCTGTGGATACATTTGTTTTTAGTGTCACAACCCTGCGAAATGACTCGTTTCACTATCAGGATTAGATCCTTTCAGTTTGATAACATTTTGAAAGTCTAGAAGAGCCGCAAGATTTAATTATTTAATCCCCATTCAAGTTAGCCGGAGCGCTAAACCGGATGTAGCCGGCTCTGGATTTTTAGAGGCGACAGTTGAGCTTTTTTGGCTTCATGCATCACTGAGCAGCTTTCATAGGAACGGAGTTCCACCTCGATCGCTGTATCCAGGTTTTATTATACATCCATGGTTCAAATAAGGTCACGTCTGGTTGCAAAAGCCCAAGATGGCGACGGTCAAAATGCTAAACTCGAGGCTTCAAAACGGGAGTCCACAAACCAGTGGGTGACGTCACTTCTTTTTTTACAGTATAAGGGTATAAAGTTTTTTTCTGGTAAACACATTGCACTTCTCATCCTTAATCTTGCAGGTGAACCTCCAAAGGAAATAGGCTGTGAGTTCTGCGGGGAATATTTCGAGAACCGTAAAGGCCTCTCCAGCCACGCCCGCTCCCACCTGCGTCAGATGGGCATCACCGAGTGGTCCGTCAACGGCTCGCCCATCGACACCCTGAGGGAGATCATCACAAGACGGGGCCTGCCTTGCGCTCTTCCTCTGAAACCTCTCAAAACTCCGCCTCCGTCCTCCCCGGGACCCCCTCGCTCCCCGCTGCCGACCTCCTCCTCTCCTTCAGCCACCCTCCTCAGTCGTCTGCCCTTCGCCTTCGCCCGCCCCTCCAGTCCCCCGCAGTCCGCGGCGTCTAAATCGAGCTCCGCCCCGCCCACGTCTTCTAGCGGGCTGATCCTCAAGCTGAAGCCGGAGCCGGTGCAGCTGGAGGTCACGGCGCCCGGAGCAGCGGGGAGATCTGCCGGCTTCTCCGGTGACGCTCTCAACTGTAGCTGGAGCAGCTCGGACAGCGTGTTCCCCCTCAACCTGGGTAACCTGGATCCTGTGTTTGTCTCCAGGCTTTATTTAGATTTAAAGCAAAGTGGGGTCTGGGGACCCCCAGGGGTCCCTGAGGGGGTTCCAGGGGGTCCCCAGCAAAAAGAGGAATAATTTATTTTCACTATAGTTCCATCCAAGTAACACAATGACAGAATGTAGGACTGTTTTGGTCACAGGTTTCATACACTGTCTGTAATAAAACATCTAAAAGCAAAAATATTATCAAATTGGGGTCTGGAAGACGGGAGCTATATATATATATATATATATATGTATATATATATATATATATATATATATATATATATATGCAGAAATAAAAAAGTTTGGG
>JAOVVB010014994.1:0-16493 GCA_028570985.1 Heterobranchus longifilis | reverse complement strand
ACCTGGGCAAGACAGGTGTGTCCCCAACACACATGGTTTGTGCCAAACCAAGGGCGGGGGGGCGGGGGGGGGGTGCCTTTCAGGGACAGGAAAATAAAAAATACAACAAGGACCGAGGTTGTCCTTTTAACACAAGGTAATTCAAGTCTCTAAGAGAGGCCAGTGGCCTTGTAAGCAAATCCAGGTAATGAGAAAAACAATCACCAAGTGATGAGTTAGAGCTGTGACATCACTAGTCCACAGTTTTGGGAGGGTTACTTTTAAAATGTATTCCACTACAGATTACTGAATGCATGCCCTAAAATGTATGTAACATATTGCATTAGATTACTTAAATTAAGTAACATATTCTAAAGACAGGGTTCCCATGGGGCCTTTAAATCCTTGAAAGTTTGTGGCCTTGAAACTTTTTGAAAATAGACATACATAGACATGGGTCATTGAATGTTCATGAATTAATTTATTTTGTGCAAGAATATAAATTGAAGTGCTTTATTTTGCTTTGTTTTTTTACTTAACGAATAGGCTACACTCCACTGTCTGCAGGTGTGTCCCGCATTTTCACACACCAGCCTGCGAGTTCTCATTATGAATATGTTTAGTGTTGTAACAGTAATTAACCTTGATCCATCTCTCAAACTATGCTGTTTTGAGTCCTTGAATTTGAGGAAATTGGGCCTGGTCTTCAAAGTCCTTGAATTTGATGTTTAAGAAGGTGTGGGAACGCTGTAAATACTTTGGATTGCCTTTGTAACACTTCAAAAATCATCTTGCTGTGGGCTAGTTTGTGTGGGTCTTATATTTCCATGCCAAAACCACATCCTGGCTGTGCATCCCATCTGCCATTGCTGTGTTGCACATAAAAAAATGTTGATGGGAAATGCATGCCACATATGAATTTTAGAGCAAATAAAACAAACTAGAAGGGCACTCGGATAGCGTAGACCTCCGCCATGCCATAACGCAATGTTAACGTAACCAAAAAATAATTAGTTTATCCGCTCCAAAATGTAATGGTTTCTTCCTTAGCCAATGCTACACCCTTCCTCCAAGTTTCATAAAAGTCAGGCCACTAGTCTTTCCGTAATCCTGATAACAAACCGAGACAAAAACATGATCTCCTTGGCAGATGTAATAAAGTAATTCCTGTAAGTAATCTACAGTATTTTTAAAGACAGTAACTGCATCCAGAATACCACCAATTTAAAGCATAATGAAATACAGTTACTCATATGTTGTATGTTACATACATAACCCCGTTACTCCCCCACCCTGCTGGTCCATGAGCAAAAGACAGGTGCTGCCATCAAAAACAAATCATCATCACATCTCTGTATCACAGTAGGTGCTTTATAATTTCACTGTAGCCATTTCAAACCATCTCAAGCCATCTGTTGGTGATGCAGCAGGATTACAAAATGCCTCTGTGATGGGCTGATATAATTACATGGTTCAGCTTCTTTACTGTCTGTATTCATAAGTGCAGACGTACAGCAGCTGAATGGCATGTGTTACTATGTGACGTTATTTATTGCCAGGGTCAAGACGCTGAACTTAGATTAGCTTCCTCTCAAGCTTTTTAATGAGTAAAGGTAATTGGCCATGTCTGCTGGAGAACCTATGCACTTGTGTGATAGTCATAAACAGGATAAAGTAGAGGAACTGTAGTTGAATTTTTGAGCCTGGGAATTAATTGGGGTTTTTAGTCAGGAATGAACTGATTTATTCACACTTTCAAGCATTTACAGCCCCAAGTGCTCAGGCAGAAAAAAAAAAAATTACAATAGGCGAGCATGAAAGTGCCTGCTCCCTGTTAATTCTCCCTATTGTACTGTACAACATTTCCCCATTGTTGCATATGCAAACGAATCACAACATTTTCATCTGCGGGAGTTTTGACCAAGCCCAAAGCTCCCTTCTCTGCTTATCCTTTCATATCATGCTTTCTGGGCTTTCACCATGCATGCCGCCGCTGATAGTGCTCTGTTGGGTTTTTATGTTTGGTGTCTTATCAGGTCAGAGGATTCCACCGAGGAATGGCGGCATTGTCGGCTCTGACCTCCCCAAAAGTCACACAAAAAAGAACTAAATTGAGCGGTGGCAAGCGGAAAGCTCCAAGGAGACACCATTTGCAATTCAAAGGCAAATTAGCAAATCAAACACTTTGTCATTGCCAAAGGAAATTGACGTTAGGAAATTGAGTGACATGTGTTTAATATTGAAAACTTACCTTAATCAACACATCATCAGCTAAAAGAGTAATAGCACTTGAGTGGAGGTTACATGGTGACCTTGGAGGCTCTTTGAATGCAAAGTCATCTGCATAAAGACAGATTTTAAGGTCATCACTGTCATATCCAATCTGTGGAGTGACTAGTCAGGATAAATCAAATTACAAAGATATCAATGACAACTGCCCTTGCACTAAGTCAACGCTTTAAGTTTTCCGCAGTAATCAAGCGGCAGGGTCTCACAAAGTTGAAAGTAATGTGAATAATAAATTAGATGAATGTTAAGATCCCAGACATGGGTAGATGCTTAACTGTTTAGACAGGAGAGTGTCAGGCACATCAGAGAGTGTATTATTATGCATCAGTCACACACATCTGTCTTTCAACACACATACAAATACAGTATCCGTTTAAAGATGGACGACACAGGAAAACGACACTTAACACCCATAGCAGCTCTGTCAGGCTGTACTTAGTCATATGCTGTGTCTCAATTCAGATACTTCTGTTAGTACACTTACATGCAATACACTATGTACTTGCTTGCATAGTGCGTACATTTTGAGAGGGTAGTGTTGTCTCAAATCACACACTGCCGTTATGCACTTACCGGAACGGCTTCTTCTTTTTTTTTTAATGGTGAATGGCAACTGGGCCAGCTTATTTTCTAATTGTCGGACTGCAAGATAGCAGTACTTAGTGGAAAAAAACCCCCCACATGTATAACTTCCATTTTTATAGTTAGGTGTTCGCCATTTCCATCGCAACCGCTGCTGCTTCTGCTACTGCACACTGTATTAAAAGCTGCCAGCAATCTCATTCTTTTCTAACAAAGCTGCCTAATATTTGCTGTACAGCACTGGGGGCCACGAATGTCCGTCCACATTTAATGTAATGGCAATCCATCACAGAATTGTTGACATATTTCAGTCTGGACAAACGTGGTGGACTGACCGACCAACCAACCAAGTAGCCGACATTGCTTACTGGATATACAGTGCTGAGTTATAAAGCCTTCCATCCAGCACTCTCTCATGCGCAAAACATTTTGTACTCATGACATACGTTTTCATTAAGTTAACTACAGTAGGAGATTGTTCCGATGGCCCATTATTCCGAAACCCCAATAGTCCAAAAGATGTCCCATTGGACCAAAAGCCCATTTGTCCCAACAGCCTGTTATCCTGAGAACAAACGGCCAGGCTCATTGCTTCGAAAAGACACTCTCCCTGCATTTAGAAAGATTCATGGCCTTCAATCAGCCGACCTTGCCTCCTAATGTTTCACACTGATGTCATTCTGCATAATAATTATCCATGTGCTTCTGTTTGTTCGAGTTAGAGAGTTAGGGTGTGTCTTTTCAGAGCAATGGGCCTTTAGAGCAGTAGGTGTTTGTTTTCAGGATAAAGGACAAATTGGCTTTCAGTCCAATGGGACATTTTTTGGACTTCTGGGGTTTTGGAATAATGGGCCATCGAAAAAATGGCATGGCACGATGGATATGGAGGCCACCGTCGCTGTATCCGGGGGTTAACGCCGCCCAAAATGACTGTGATTGGTTTAAAAAAATACTAACAAGCGAGTGTTTTTTTTTTTTTTTTTCATCTGTCTCATAATGAAAACTGTGCAGCCAGACCATACTCTAACGCTGACACATCGCTGTAGAGATCTGGCAATGCAAATTGAAACTTGAAAATGGATCGGACGGAGTCCATCCCTGTATTTTGATGTATTTATTAGGTATATCATCATACCTTCCATGAACTGACTGCCATCATTTCTGAGGGTCTTTGATTGATGCTCACAGAAATCCATGACAGTAAAGTTCACCTCTGGATCACCAATCAGCAAAGACACAGACGGTGCCGAGAATGGGCTGTTGAGAAAGGTAGAGACCGAGGCAGTACGTAGCTCATCTGGGTAAATGAGCTCACGTCGATGCAGGTGACCTGTAATTATAGATAAAAGCCCTTTGCATCAGACCATCATCTGCATCATTGACTCCTCTGCCTCTCGCTTGGACTCTTAAATCACCTATCAAACGGAGCTGGTACAATTCCCCAGGTCCTTGTCTCCGTTTGCTGATATTTCACACACCTATTTTACATACACTTAAAATACTCCACATCTACATACAATGAATGCTCCTACACCTTGATTCTCCTTGGAGTTTTTTTTTTTTTTAGAGATTGATTAGTGTGTGAGAGCATCCCTCTGTATAATGGCAGAAAGAGTGAAAGGAGATAAAGATGGTGGGTTAGAGGACACCGGTATGTGTGAGCTTGCAATCATGAATCCTCCTGCATAGTTGCCAGGTAGCACCACCAGACACTGTTCCAGAATACTTCACACAATGTGACAAAGCCACTGCTGTCTGTAAACTTTGCACCATTGAACACATTTGAAAAGAAATCCGTTTTTCTCCCATGTGAAGCAGAGATTGTTGTGAAAGGGGAAGTGATTGGATATGAATCCCAGCCAGCGATCAGGCTAGCTGTTGCAACCACAGTACTTGCAGCATCTAAAATGTAGTAATGCACGCACTAATTGTTGTTTCGTTAATGAAATTCCACAGGATGCTCAATCCTTTTGAAGCTGAGGCTCAACATGATGGAGCTGGTGGAGATTTGATCCCTACCACTTCAGCCTCGCATAAAAAATAAATCATAAATAAAAGGAAATCTTCAGAAATGCCAGCAAAAACACAATGAATGTGAAATCAGCGATTTGGGCCTTGAGATGCTCTGATCTACATAGAAAATGTGCTGCACTTCACTATTTGATGTGTGTTATAATGGAGCTTGTTGTGAGGCTACACAACATTAAGGTGGAAGCATACCACTATTCTTCTGATTGTTACATTGATGTGTACCTGAAAGCAACATTGACGTTTTCAAAAACCTATACAATCCACCCTTTATATCAGAAATGCAGCCTTTTCATGTTGTTTCAAAGACATTGCCTGTGATAAATGTTGGGGTCGCATCCTCAAAGGGTTATAAAAGCCAGAGAGGAAAGGTCTGGAGCTTTCATCTGGCATTCACTAAGTGTACAGAAAAAGAAAAGCGTGTGAGTGCGCACCAGTATTGATGGTGGGCCCCTCCTCCCCTCATGTCTCATGGAGCCGGATGCAAATACTCAGGCTCTCTCCCTTGAGTGACTGTATGCTGAAGCCTCCCAGCATGCTTTCTTCAGTGGCAAAACTTTATTGAGCAAGCCATTGTTTGAGCTGGAACATTATAGTACAGTAGCTTGGCTTGTAACAGAAGTCAAGTTGTTGGAAATTTGGGCTTGGACATCAATTAAAGGGGACATATTATGCTCATTCCAAAAGTTCATACTTGTGTTTTGATTTTCTACTAGAATATGTTTCTATTCACCCTGAAATGCTCTGTTTAGCATGTTGCTACTTCCACAGTATTTCTATAGCACCTACCTACCTGCTGTATACAAAAAAGACATGTGAATCTCACTTTTTACAGTAAACGCCCTTAAACATAGTCTGTATGAAATATGATTTGAACACAGTTTTACCACCAAAACGGTTAAGTATGTTACTAAAAAGGTGACATTTCATAATGATATAGATATGGATGGAATAGAAAAATGTATGTACAGTATATTACAAATTAGAAAGATCAGCTGGCCAAAGACCTCTACAGTCTGATGTTGGTATGTTATCATCATAAATTATTATATTTTCTTTTATTTAGCTTGCAGTGGTGATAAGCAGACTCGAGAGTTATGCATCCGTCCTGAGCTTTGCATTTTGGACATTGATAAGCTCAACCTAACTTGAACATTGCAATATATGTGCACTTTGTCCACTCGTACAGTGGAAGGACGTTTCTCCAAAGCAAAAGAGTATAAAAAAAACAGCACTTGGTGTTATGTTTCGGAAAAGCCATGCTTTCATGAGTACAGTACTTCGATATTTAATTTGAATACAAACACCTTCTTTCTAGAACTACCTAAGTCAAGAGTTGACAAATCATGAGATAAATGTTGGATGGTAGCAAAAACAATGGCCCTTGTACATACAAGTTAACACTTCCGGAAGTCCACTAATCGTATTGTAATTGCAGACATTGTGCACACAGCATGAGAATAGATAGTAGAATGCATCATCTCTTAGGTTGCATGGCAACAGCTGAGCCCAGGTAGCAGGTGTGAGCATTATTTTATTCAGGAAGTGTGTGTAGCCCCGTGCTGGCATCCATAATGGAGCCAATCCTTCAGGGCTGCATGCAGATCTCCAAGCAGCTTGAGGCCTGAACGCAGAGGTGCGTTTGCTAACACAGGGGTTTCATTAACCCCCGTGTTAGTGAACAGTTATAATGTTGGCAGCTGCCAGATGGGAACTGGGATGGTGGGATGGTTCACGTCATCACATAATGTGGCAGGTGTTGTGCAGGGAAAATCCAGAGTGCTTAATGTTATTGTTATGAGTCAGGGAACATCCAGGGATACGCAGAAAGGGGCAAAGCAATGCATGTCTCTGGGGGAGTAAATCTGGAAATGTTTTAGATCCATTTTACAAACTCATCTGACAATGCTTATCAAATAACACTTTATTAATCATCACTGTTTCCTGTCTTGTTGTTGTTGCATTCTACTATTATCGTTGATATCTGCTACATATGAAACATACAGGTGTGCAGAAACGTACAATGGCATCATTCATTCTGCCGATCAGGTTTCTTACCTCAGTAGGAGCCATTAAAGGTCAGGATATTCTTGAGGGCAGTCAACTCCAAAAAACTGCACAACATATTGGCCTTCTCCCCATATGCTGGGGTAAGATTTTGAGCCTGTTTCTGGTGATATAGTACTTAGATAGGTAGTATCATGGGTTTCTCAGAACTCTGAACTCAACTAAACCGAAACTGAGTTTTGATGCTGGTCATTGCCTCCCTCATCTACATAATTGTCGCTATCTGCCCTTGGCTCTCAGCATTTGATGGCATGGCAACACATGCAGTCACTGTTAGAGCACCAAACCTTCATTTCCATCATGCTGAAAGTCCAGGGTCAAATGTTTGAACTGGAACAGAAGAAGAGATGTGGAAGGAGGCAAATGTGTCATCCACACAAAGATTTTGGATCTCATCATCCACCCGAGTAAGGGTCTTTTCACACCTGAAAGCCCGAACCAAGGTTCATGTTTTTGATACATTGTATATATTTGATCTGGGATTCACATTGCAATTATGTGAGCACACTAAAGAACTATACCTATGTCCTGTTATCGCCTACGTGAGCTGCATCTCCCGATACTCCAGAATTATTGTCAACTCAATTGCGAGTTTTTTCCAACTGACTCCTGCTCTCCTCATGCTACCACGGCTCATTTTGGTTTGTTGCATTGCTGAGAAGCAAGACACAGAAACTTTACTTGGGTCTTCTCTTGAGGAGCTGCAGTTTCTTCAGAGACAAACTGCAACATACACTGTAGGCTACATTTACTACCACTTAACTTTTACTGCTCTGATCGCCGACAGCTGTCTGCTCTCAGCGCATCCACCGCCACTCTCTCTTTACTTGACCGCACACTCACCACACACTGATACGAGCTTCCCTACACTTATGACACGATGATCGCCTGCCAGAACTTCCTGTAGTTGGACCAAAAGTCCAAACCATCCAAAAAATGCTTGCACACTAGAAACGAGACTGAGACCACCTCTTTGTCATTCGAACACGGTTTGACTGTTTGGTCCTGTAAAGGAAAGGAAGTTTCACACCTGTAAATACCTGAAAAGCCCAAATGTCCAGACCAAATGAGGTAGTTGTGAAAGCACCCTCAAAGTGATGACGCCTCAGATTGTGACCTTGGCTTGCAGGAGCTCTGACCATTCTGTGTTGACAAGCTCCCACACTTTGTGGATATTTGGTGTGATGAAGTCTGCCTTTGCTGATTTTTAGTTGTCTTCCAGGAAATTATTAGTCTTTGGCAATGGTCCAGGAAAATGGCAAAAAAAAGGGGGCGGGGGGCACTTTGCAACCAGCCTGGAGCTCATTCTTTGGACAGAGAACATATCTCTGCATAAATAGAGGATGCATGGCTGAAAAGATAGGACCTTACTGGCACCATCAGACCACAGATAAAGCCCAGCACTGTATGCATGCCAAGGGAGTCCAATCCAAGGCAGTTGTAGTGTGATTTGTGGGAATCCACCACAGTGATGAGTCCACAGAGACAAAGCCATTTCTTGCCACTGTTTGTCATGTTATTGGATCTTGCTTGTGAATAGTGTCCACAGTTGGTGGAAGAAAGTGAATGTCAAGTAGGGCGGATTAGGAGACAATGGGCCCCTGGGCATAGACATTCAAAAGGCTCCACCACCTCTCCTCCATAGGAACAAAACACACTTTATAGTTGTTCTGCCTCTTTTTGTTGTTTTCTGTCTCTTGTGTTGTGCATCTCTTTGTGATTTTGTGTCTCTTTGTGGCCATTTGTGTCTCTTTGTAGTTGTTTTGTGTCACATTGCAATTGCTTTGGTCTTTTTGTAGAAGTTTTTGTCTGTGGTTGTTTTGCCCCTTTTTGTAGCCATTTTGCATCTCTTTGTAGTCAGTTTGCACCTCTTAGTAGTTCTTTTGAATCTCTTTTAGTTGTTTTGTGTGTCTTTGTGGTCATTTGTCTCTTTGCCACTCTTTTGTATGTCTTTGTAGTCTTTTTGTGTCTCTTAAATGTTCCTTTGTGGTCTTTTTGCACCTCTTCCTGTTTGATACGTGTCCCTTCGAGTGACATTTTACAGGTGAAGGCCAGAGGGGCCCCTGACACTTTGGGCCCCTGGGCCTGTGCCCATTCAGTAATCCATCCATGCACGTAGGGAAAGCCAGCTCCAACATGTGTCACTTGCACTGCTCCCATTTTGATTGGCTGTTATTGGCGGATATGAAGATGAGTTGTCAAGCTTCCAAAGCCTGTGTGTAAATAAAGTTCCCGCTGAAACATCTTAAGCTCACTTGACTCTCTTGGCTTTTGCATAGACCCGTCAAGTTATCTCACACCCCAACTGATTCATTTCAATCCAACTATGGCTTTTATAAATACCAGGCGTGCTGAGAATGTAAGCCTCTGTGCAGACATAATTTAGCTGTCGCATGTATGAGCCAGTTAAAACCACCTCATTCTCCCCTACTGTCAATATTTACACAGTAGACAGTGGTCAGTGTTCATCCCAGACCCTGCAGAGATTAATTTCCCCGAGGAAATTAGCTACTGATGTGCAGCAGTGTAAATTCCCCTTGCATGGTGAATTGAATTACCTAGCTTCCATCAGTATTTACAGAGAAACGCATATTTTATGGCTGTGCCAGTTGTAATTTTGTAATTTTGTAATGAACTTCTTAAGGGAGATGCAGGGCTGCATACAATTTATTGTCGGACCTGCCATTATGTTGAGAAATGGGCATGTAATTTGCATTTCCCAGTGTGTTTTAAATAACATGTTTTATTCTATTTGGATATCATTAAATCAGGACTGGAAGGCTTTATGGATATAGGAGACAGTTCCTGTAATATTGACTGAGATGAAGAGTTAATCTTAAAACAAATCTGTCGAGTAAATGCACTGCAGTTGGACACCCCATGTCAATAATTTTTAATAATAAAGACTTCTAGTGCATCACTGTGATTGTTGGTGTGGACAGAAATGTGTCATCAGGTTTGAGGATGTTTTTGTATTTGGTATGTTTTCTTATAATTTACTTTTTCAACACATGCAGCAGAATTATTGGGCCATAGAGATACTTCCCCCTCTGAAGGAAAACCTCTTTTTGTGTCTTTAACATAAAAAAAACAAAAACATGTGGAACATTTTACATTATCAGAAATTTAAGTCAAGTAATTTTCTTTCTTCTGCTTTGTGTCACTAATAAAGATATGCGGTAACACTTTAGATTAGGACAACATACAGTGCAATTCTTCCAAATTTACAGCATCATTTGGTGTGCCAGTACAGTATGTAGGCTGGGGAATAAGGGGGTAACAATCTGGGACGCAATCTGGGAAGGTCCTGACAGACTGAGCAACAATCTGGTTGTTGGGAGGAACCTAAAAAGAACTTACAACCGTAAGTATTTTTAACTACCGGGTACCTAATGTAGTGAAGTGAGTGGAAATGTATGCATTTGTAGGTTCTGTACTGGTACACTGTTAGGACAAGAAATTACACTGTAAGTTGGTTAGAATTACGCTTTTATAGTTTATACAACATAGGATGTGGATGTAGGAAGTGTCTATTTGCACCCAGGTGAGAATAGCCACGCGCCAGCTAATCAGCGATTTAAACCCGGCCCCCTCACCCCGCCTTTATGTAGTATAAATGGCTCCAAAGTACAAATGGGGATGTTGCGGTGGATGAATGTGTAAACACAGGGCATGCACCCAGTAGACAAAGGTTCACCTCCCGCAGAAAATCGATGTAAATATTGTCAACCGGTAACATGCTGCATGCAAATGTTTGATGTCCTACTAGATATCTGCTGCTGTCTAAACACTGACAGCATTGATCAACCACAGGGGGAATCTACTCACGTCTCCAAGTTCCAATTTGTCACCCGTTCCTATGAGCACTCAAAACACAGCTTTTGCACATATTTGTCGATGCCTCTTGTGAATGAGATGTTGCAGACATATCAAAGGATTTGCCAATTTTCCCACAATCCTCCTGCCATCTGCTCTCCACCCTCCACCAAGATGCTTCTACTGTAACCACACCCCCACCCCCACCCCTTAAAGCTCCGCATGGTGGTCTCTCAACAATGTTGTTTTTGGCTGTCAAAACCTGTGATTTGTAAAGTTATTTATTTTATCAATATCTAATACTTTGGCCTGAAACTTTTCGAGTTTATGGTTTGACACTCTCCACAGTTGCCTCTCAACAAAAGTTGACATGTTGTGCTTCGCCACATTATTCTTACCTCAGCAACAGTGAGGATGAAAACAAGAACTTTCAACAGAGGGATTGCACTTTTTCCACCCTGCCAGCTCTGATAAGAATCCTCTAGTTTCACTCATGGATGAGCAGATAAATAAAAACACAAACGTATATCTATGTGGATTAATTGAAGTGACAACGTTCTTCTTCCAGTCTTTTCGTAAAGAAGCTAAAGTGACTATTCAGTCACACCGTTAGACAGTCTTTGATCAACCAAAGTGTGATGGTGACAATTATGTCCTGCGACACCTTTTTTTCTGCTGAAAATGTGTCATTTCTTTAGAGAGACAACTGTCAAGAGTGTTGAACGACCAAGCTTAATATTGTACATGCTAACATGTTTCTTTGAGGCATTTGTCTCAGTTAGACAGATAACTGTTAATGAGATGACCAACATTTGAATACACATTGCAAATCTGACAGTTGAAAACACAAGCAAATGCTTCAATAATTGGTCTTCCCCACAACCATACTACTCTCATATAATGTGCCCAGATACACAGATACAGTAACAAACTCAGTGACATAAATCACACAAAACCTGGTTTGCACAATCTTAAATCGTGATCTGATGCCACAAACTGACAAGTGCGTAACCTTGTGTGATTGGATCATAAAAACTGCCTTGAAGCATCAGGGCGAATGCCAGCATTAGAGATGTTGAGGTGGGTAATGTGGAACATAAATAATTTTTCTATGCGGATGATACTTTGGCAGAGATGACAGACCCCTTGACCTTCTACCGCACCTGATAGATCCTCCACTACCATACGAGAAATGATCTGAATACAAAAGTAACTGGCGGTTTCTATTTTTGCTGCTCAAAACATTTTTCTTTAATCTGAGGACATCTGAACCTTTCTGATAGATCAGATTGGAACATTGTAATCTGCAAACAACAAATTAATCTACCAGGAATGTGTTTGCATGTATTTGATTTACGCTCTGTGTTTGCTGGACTGGCTCCTGCATTTTTTCACGCAGAGCTGAACATGGCCATAGATGTTTTGTGTAGGTGGTTTGAATTATGATTGGCTCTTTTTGGGCATAATTACAGTTTACTCAATTATTTTATCAATGAAAGCATTTGAAACTAGAAGGATACTCGGAGAGTGCAGACCTGTCTTGCAATATTTGGATGCGCTCCAAAATGTAATGGGCTCCTCCTCGGCCGGTGCTACACCCATCCACCAAGTTTCATGAAAATGGGGCCATTAGTTTTTCAGTAATCCTGCTGACAAACAGAGAATTAAAACTAGCGTCTATTTGCACCTGGGTGAGAATAGGCATACTGCAGCTATTCGGCTACTTACAGTAGGATTGTTGGCTACTGACTAATGTGCTAAAAGCATCTGCCTTTAAGTAATTGCATGTTCTTGTGACTCTTTGACATGTTGGCTCGAAACGTCTGTGGATATGCTAAATAAATCGCACTAAAGGGAGCTTCAGTGTGCGGACCTTCTCTTTGTATTTTTGTACTCTCTCCTCTTGGTCCAGCATCTGCCTTTGACGGATTGCGGATGTGCGCGACTACTATGCTTTTCGATGTTCTTGTGATTCTGACATGATTTGATGTCATAAAGTAATACTGCCTTTATGTGACAACTGTTTTGAAAACTGTAATTGTTTCATCCTGCGTAATGCTGTATGACACAGACTGTCACATTGGCATTCAGCACACCGAAGATGAATCACAATCTTCAAATCCAGTGTGATAAATTCAGAAAATTAATGATAGATCATTTCTTTAACAAGAAAGGAGCTCCGGACTCATTAAAAAACACGGAGTAACCACACATTTTAATTGACTGTAGGTCCAGTGAATCAGTGTGTGTGTGTGGAGTCCTTGCGGGTGGGCGGGGCATGCGCACAGTGTACCTGTCAACTTATGTAAATGTGACTCTATATTAATGGCAGGGCAGTGGCTCTGCACCAATGGCTGTCGATGTGTCAATGAGGGCCGGACCTCCCTTGTGACAGTCCTGATTAGTGGTTGTGCGCGAGGGTCATTCCAGCGACTCTGCTACTACAGGAGGCCATGCTGCATTCGCTGACAACACTACCCATCTTTCACACTTCGCTTAAAGGGATAGTTTGAATTTTTCTCCATAATCAGTGTATTACCTACAGTAGATGGCGGTCGGCACGCCGCCAGCAGGAGACACAGAAGCGAAGCAATGTACTGCTGTGGATGAGGGGGCAGCAGCTAAATGTAACTTAAAAAAAGGACCACCTAAAAACAATCAATATCAGTTTAAGTGGACGACATATTTAGAATGTTTTCACAGCTTTGCCTTGCCGTCAAACAGCCCTGCTTACGTTTATGCATGGACAACTAAAACCATTATCTATTTTACCTCACAGAACACAGGAGTTGCCAGTCTATTGCTGCCTCTACCAGTTAGTTAGTTTGTTAGTTTTGTCAGTTTGTAACCCTTTTAAAACACCAAAGTCACACAATAACACAAACAAAGTCATCGATCGAGGCCGTGTTCCGTGAGGTATAATTACTCTTTCTGTCAATGGAGTCTGGTGGCTTTGATGAGAGCGTAGACCAGCTTTAATTCCCCCCCGTGTACATTTAAACAGGGCCGTCTGACGGCAGGGTAAAGCGGTGAAAATATTCTAAATATAGCATGCAGTTACACTGATATTGATTTTTATTAGGTTGAGTGAATGGAAGAAAAGAACAGGGAGGAAGAAATTTAAATAAAGGACGAATGGAAGATGAGAATAATCTCGGTAGATGACAAAAATATTAACTTGTGGTTAAAGGCCTTTGTCATTGTTAGCGCCTGCATCCCACCTCCTACAAATTTCACAGCTTGGCATGAGAATGGCTTCAGAATTTGCAATAAGAATTTGATTAATAACTGTGAAGCCAATTCATTTGTATGCGTTTATAGAAATCCTGATTGCCTGCTAGTTATGATCTCAGGGAGAGAGTAGGAAAAGGGACATTGGCAGTGTGACATTGTCATTTCCAAGTCTAAACTGACACCTGGGGCCACGTGGTGGCCCTCCCAAATTCTCTGACAGCAAGACAATGGATGACAGCTTGGACAGAGAGTGTGACCATACACGGCTTTGATTAGACGGCCAACGGAATAATCAAGTGCTTCAGCTCCCGTTCCAGAAACATTATTTGTAATTTCGACTTTTATTTGATTTTTACAAATGAATTTTTCCCTGGCACATGTCGCATCATAAACCTTTTTTTTTTTTTTTTGCTGAAGATGAATGTCTACCAAGACAGTTTTTTTTTCTTCTTTTTAATCATTCAGTCTTCTATCCTTTTTTTCATAGCTGACCTAGGGAAGAAAAAAAAAATCGTCATGAATGCATCAGATCTTAATGTGAACATTTAAGAAGTTAAGCATAAGCCAAATCCAAAGCACTCGGCGACAGAAAGAAATAAAAGTGTGAAATTGTAGAAAGTTGGACTGCTTTGTTTATTTCAAAAGCATTACTCTCTCTCTGGTAGGGATTTCTGAATGTGATCTTAATCTCTTTATTATCTTTGAAGGCATTTCACCTATAGGACCTTGTGAATAAGCCTAATCTTTGAAATATAGAAAAATATTGAGTTCTGGCTGTGACTGATAAAATGTGCCTTTTTTCTCGCTGTGTTCCTTTCTCCCTTTCGAGGACAAACAGGCTCCTTTTAAGCAGCTAAAGAGCGCAAACCTTTAATCATAAAGCAAGGTGACCGCACATTCCGGTTATCAGGCTCGCTCAGCATGCTCGCACAAACACACACACACACACATATGCATACACAAATATGTCCGCACACAGGCTGTACGGTATACACTCTCAGATATGCACAAAGGCGCACAACTGCATAGACTCTCACCCACACACACACACTACATACCTGCATCTCCGCACAACTTCTGCATTGTTTTTTTTTGTCCGAAAGTACAACGCAGCTACTCCCTCCTCCTCCTCCTCCTGATATACATGTGGAAACATGCAGGGACCTACTGTATGATCATATATTTCTTCCATCACATTAAAATTCTGTAGATGTCAGTTCAATATTTCCTGTTCCTCTTACTCGCAGGATTTCAAAAGATTGTCCCCAACTTCAGGAAGGGAAGGAAATTGCTTTTAAGGAGAGGTTTGGGGCCAAACATAAACACAGTGATGACTCTGATTTGGGACTATGGTTCAATTTTCTTTGCAGGTTCGACATATACTTTTTTTCTTTGAGAAAGCTGCATTTTTTGGGGGGGGGGTTGTAAGCCATTTTATCAATGTCAATTATTATTTGCATTTTATTTATGCTCATTTTCAAGTTCATATTTGTATTTTGGGTTTCTACTAGAATATGTTTATCCCCCCCCCCCACTGAAAAAGCTCAGTCTGCTCTGATTGGTCAGTGTTTCTGGGTCTTCCGCATCTGCACTCTGCACCGTCATTGCAGCCGGGGAACGACTGTAACGCCACCTGTGACATCACAACCGTGTAGAACTCCTGACGGCTCGTTTAGAGGCTCAGTTTCTGAATACAGGCTGTGAGCATTTCTCTGTGGATTGAGTGTTTTGATACGTCCACAGTATTTATATAGCACCTAGACCTGCTTTATAACAAAAAAGACATGCAAATCTCACAATATGGGACCTTTAAATTTCAACTCCTTAAAACATAGTCTGTATTAAATATGATTTGACAATATGCAACCTTTTAAAAGTAAAAAAAAAAAAAAGCTTGAGAAATGCTGATGTTTAAACTTGTCATTTAAATGAAACATGTATTCAAGCTGGGGCTGAATGACCCTAATTAAGCTTAGTGCTTAATTTGTCCCACATCACAGAAGCTGCTGATCCGACGGATCAGGGGACAGGGGACAAAAGTCACGGAAGTCTTCAAAACCACAGTGCCTGCAGCACACTGGACAACACGGGGCCCTAACAAGACAGTCATCATAAACAATGTTGTGCAAACCTGCCGCGTACTGTAAGCAGAATATTGTTGCATCTGATGTGACAGCCATAGAGTTTTCATTAGTCATGCTTTCACCACACAGCTCCAAACACCCACTTGCTCAGCCGGGAGTCTTTCTGTAGAAAAATGACTAAGCAATTCAGACACAAACCACAACTGTCAGACTACTGTGCACCAGGATGTGGCATGTTGGTGCTGCATTTCCCCATTAATTGAGATGATGCCTCACTCATCACCGGCATCATAGCCTTATAATTGAATCAGAGTCAGAATAAGATTTATTGCCAAGTAGTTTTTACATAAAAGGAATTTGTCTCGATGATACGGTGCATAACAAGAAACACCACAAAAACATAAAAGTATACAT
>JAOVVB010014968.1:0-16494 GCA_028570985.1 Heterobranchus longifilis | reverse complement strand
TCTTTGTAGATCTTTACAATCATTCACTGAAAGAACAGAGCAGGCCTGCCTTATTGCACGATCCAAATCTTCAAAACGGGTCATTTTCAGCGTGTAGGTCGATAACTCGGAGGTTGTTATTTGTTTCTCGTAGGGAAGGGACTTTGAGAACGGGAGCACGGACACTGACTTCCTGTGTGGCCAGGAAATAAGACTTTATCCCTGAACCATTCGGTAAGCCCACTAGACTAGTCTTGGTCAGATCCTTGTTGTGTTCCTGTCAGTGTTGTTGTTCCTGGTTCCTTGTGTCAGTGTTTCCTCATGTTTAGTTCTCTGTTTTGTACTTTGTTTTATGGATTCCCTGCTGCCCCTTTTTGTATTGCATTCAGCTTTTATTATTAAAGCTCGCCTTTTGTTTTGCTACCTGCCTGCCTGTCTCTGCATGTGGGTCCACCTTCTCTTCTCCATTCCTCACACCGTAACAATTCCTGGTGTCACAATGTAACAATTTTACATTATACTGCACCTTAGTATATTCCTTGTACATATTTATTCCCAACCCTGTTACTTGTATATAGGGCCACTACAACTCAGCAATGTGTAGTATCTCATCAATTTATTTTCTCTATTTTTAATTACTGTCTGATACACGTGAATATATGTGCATGCACCGTCAGGATTGCTGTCTAAAGGAATTCTATTTGATTTATATCCTATTTATATGCACCCTGATAGATACATCTAAGCTAAAAAAAAAGAGAAATAAAATACAGTAATTGCTGACAAATGAATCCAAAACATGATGCTTTATTTCACTACAGTTTCATTGATGAGCCCGTGTGTTTGGCGGGGGAGAAAGAGAGCGGGCCCACGGGGACGGTAACTAAGGAAAGTCTGTTGTTGGTGACTCTCTGGGTTGCCATGGTGACCATGTACAGTATCCAAGGTGCCAATAGCATCACACGCAGCATTGAGGAGGTGTGTGTGATGTTGTGTTTACATGTGTATTTTTAGAGTCTCTCCATCTCTTTATGATTTGTGCAGGAAGAGATACTTGATTTCAAGGCAATGCATGCATCTTGTCTTTTTTTTACCATTTTAATTAGATTACAATTACATTATTGATTTATTTCTATACAGTAATATCATTCAGTAATATAATGAATTGCCCATTTGTCAATTCAGTGTCTCAGAGTGGCAACACAAAAATGTAGAAATATGCCATTACAAATAAAAGTCATACAGCTGCACTCCGTGTCTGTTACGCATATTCTTGCTGCGTTACAATAATTTTACATAATACAATGCAGCATTATATTGAAGCCAGTCTAATAAAGGTTCAATTTTCTTATGTTGTCCTTTTTGTGATTTTTAGATATCTATATTTATTTATTTATTTATTACCAGTTACACATATGGATTTTAGCTAATAGACTTTTATTTTATTTTTTAGCTTGGTGATTAACAGTATTTTTTCTTTCTTCTACTATTTATTATGTGATTATGTGTTGACCTGGGTGGCGAGCTGCTGCATACAGTTGCCCTTACAGGAATAAATATAGATGGATTGAATTGAATTGAGTTCAGGTTAAGAAAGGTTATATTTTGTTTAGTTCATTTAATTCCCCATACAATGTGATTATGTTAAATTCTACCCGTGGCTATCTAATATTCAATTCCACAAGTCTTTCATCAGACAGGAATATGAGTTGTGCCAGCTGTCGGTACAAAAAAACCCTGAATATAATACTTCACCACATCCTTCTCTGACTCACTCTTTTTGTGGTATGGACTACTACATAATTTACATAAATGTAAACAAAACTGCACGGTATACACCCACGCTTTGCTCTTTTTCCACGTGAAAAAGCTTTTTAATCCTATTTTCACTTCTCTGCTAATGCACTACTGGCTCTGGGCCAAACCATCCGCAGGCTCGAAGGTTATTCCAGCCTCTCCTGAGCACTGCAGCATCTGGCAAATCAATTATTAAATTAGCCAGCGTTCCTTTCAGGACGGAGAGGAAGAGTGATGGAGGGATGTATGATGGGGAGAGAGAGAGAGAGAGAGAGGGGGAGGATGTATTGGGGGAGATCAGGGCTTAACACAGGGCAACCCATCAGATATGGCCGAGGCCCTATAGAATTTCGTGTAATGAGATATTGTACATAATACTCAATAGATTTTCTGGAAATAGGATCCTGCGCTCCATACTGTAGTAGGCTGTAACTAATGAGATTTTATGTTGATTCAATGACAGACAAGACAAATCATAAAGGGAAAACTGCAAAGGTTCACCAGTGCAAAAGGGTTATGACACCTACCAAATATCCACTTTCTCAGAGACGGGTTCGTTGCGTATGACCTCAGGAGCCATCCAGGCCACCGTACCGGCAAAGGACATCTTGGTGCTCTTGTCACTGAGCTCCTTGGACGTGCCGAAATCAGAAATCTTCACTGCGTCATCATAAGTGATCAGTATGCTGGAATGAAACAGTGGACGCCAAGTTTATATTTGATTTAATCTGTGCACAAATATTAAACTAGAATTACCTCCTTGCGGTTGTATGCCTCCACCATAGACATTTGTGTGACAGCCTAAGAATACTTGAGTTATGGCCAAAAATGTGTTTTGTGAGGTCACAGTGACCTTGACCTTTGACCATTAAAATCTAATCAGTTCATCCTCGAGTCCAAGTCGACGTTTGGCCCAAATTTGAATAAATTCCCTGCAGGCGTTCCTGAGAAGATCACGCTCATGAGAACGAGATAGACATACATACGGACGGACAGACAACCCGAAAACACAATGCCTCTGGCCACGGCTATCGCAGGCGCAGAGGCATAAAAGCAGCTAAGTTAAATCAGCTGTAAGAAAATTTTTTACTAAATGTATACTAATTCAAACCAACATTGGGCCAGTCAGTAACATGACATGTCATCATTTCATGTTTTGTTGAAACTTGACTCGTGGTGTGGCAGCTTGCAGAGTTAAAAATGTGGCCATTAATCATGGAATCTGAATTTGGCCAATCAATGATATCTTTGTAAAGCGGTGATTCCCAACCTGGGGGTCGGGACCCCACTGCAGGTCACAAGATAAGTATGAGGGTTTGTGAGATGATTAAAATGATAGTAAAGGAGAGAAAATCATATTTCTGCTCCACAAAATTAAATTTTTTCAACACATCCTCATACCGAAATGACAGAAAAGGTTGTTTGCCAATGACTTCCAAAATTATGTTGTGAAATGGAACTAGTTAAGTTTATGCAACAAAACTACTTGGTTAGGTTTAGTAAAAGATAATATAGTTACTTTGGTTAATAGTAAGTCCATGTTGACTTTTGGTTTCATATCGGACACAAACAGCGGCCTCCTGGGTGAAAGTCCTGTTTGTTTGACCCGTCCTCCTCCCTGCTCTGACTTTGTCGCTCTTTATACTATGTCACCTGACTTCCTGCTTTGCTCCCGTCATAATTACTACGACTACTAGAGGCCACCACAAAACAACACACGCAAAGCTGCTTGCACAGATGACCTATACGGTCTGTAATCTTTGCTTTCCCCTGTGAATTACTGGATAATTTAATCCCTTCGGGCCTCTAAAAAGTATTCAAATGTGTCTATTTAGTGACTTGTTTGCTTTAACATTATCTTTTACACTTGAATTACAGAGCTGTAACCACACAATTCATTTTCACCAGGTCTACAAAACTCACTTTGGTGACTTGAGGTCTCTGTGGATGATCTTGTGGAGGTGCAGATAGTTCATGCCTCCGGCGACGCCCATGGCCCAGTCCATGAGCAGGGAAGGATGGATCTTCCTGCCTGCTCTCAGCACCTCATACAGCTGTCCCTGGGCACAGTACTCCATGATGATGCAGTAGCATGGAGCCTGGGTACAAATACCTCTGAGAGTGTAGAGAAGTATGTATGAGACGGAACACATTAGAGTTGTTACAATGCTCGTAATGGAAGGAAAACCAGATCTTAATCTTCTGATCTAATAAGCCAAATGATCATTTCTACTAACTTGAAAGTGATGATGTTTGGGTGTTTGAGCTTGCGCAGGTGCTTGATGTCTGTCTCTTTGATGTTCCGCACTTTTTTAACGGCCACTTCCTGTCCGTACAGTTTACCCAGAAAGACGGCGCCCTGGGCTCCGCTGCCGACCCACTGCAGGTCGGATATCTCCTCGAATGGGATCTCCCACGCCTCTGAGATTGGGGGGAAAAGATGGAGGCAAAATTGGTGAGTTTATCAGTGTAGTAACAGGTCAGTTATGGATATAGAGCATATTTTAAAGGAATAGCTTGACATGTTGGGAAATGCTTATGTGCTCTATTGCCGATATTTATATAAGAAGATTGATCTGTCCATTCCTTTTTAGTGTGTATATGCTACCACTTGACAGTGTCATCAGAAAGCATAATATTGAGTTTCATAGCTACGCTGATGACACCCAGCTATACATTTCTGTATCCCTAGATTGATAGGTTAGTGCAATATGACATATTGACTTATATGACATGTGGATGTCACAAAACTCCCTACAGCTGAATCAAAACAAGACAGAGATCATAATATTTGGGGCAAAAGCCCAGAGAGAGCTGTACACTTCAGCCATTCATACCAAGGACCAGGTAAAAAACCTTGGGGTTATCTTGGAATCTGACCTCGGCTTTGAAGTCCACATTAGAAATGTCTCAAATGGGTCATTTTATCATTTTAGCAACATTGTTAAGGTTAGACCATTTCCCTCTCAGGCTGACACAGAAAAGATAATGCATGTTTTTATAAGTCAGAGGTTTGACTATTTATTCTTGTTTACCTAAAAAGGCTGTTGGCCACCTACAACTTGTTCAAAGACCAGACAGAGAGCACATATAAACCCTATTTGAAGTCATTGCATTGGCTGCCTATCAGTTTAGAATTTATTTTAAGATTTTGATTGGCCTGGCACCAGCCTATCTCTCAGACATGCTTGTTAGATATCTATCTAGGAGGTCCCTCAGATCCTCTGCAGCTGGCCTCCTTGTCATCCCAAGGATTTCAACAAAAACACATGGAGTCAGCATTTAGCTACTGTGGTCCTAGTCTCTGTAACAATCTGCCTGGGGATCTGAGGTTTTGTTACCTTTAGAGACAGAGCCAGGGTAGCAGTTTCCCCCTGTTTCCAGTCTTTGTGCTAAGCTAAGCTAACTGGCTGTAGCTTCATACATACCATACAGACACGAGAGTGATATCAATCTTCTCATCTAACTCTCAGCAAGAAAGCTAATAAGCTTGTTTCCAAAAATGTCGAACTATTCCTTTAATATATCAATATCTATAAAACTATTTAATAAAGACAGAAAAAAACACCTCATACCAAAAAGTCTGTATGCAAAACTAAAGCTAGTAGCAGTGAGCATAGAGCACAGAAGAATAGGTTAGACCTGTAACAGTAAAACATCTTGTAAGCCCCGGCTCTTAAAGTCAACAAAGAGCCCAAGTTGATATCTTTTTTCGGTTGTTGAACCTCACCTCAACCTAAGACATCGGGGTGTGCAGGCAGACAGACAGGGAGCTCTAATCTCCTGTGGGTATAATTCTCCCTCAGCCTCCTAAATCCTGCTTAGTGCCATTGTGGGGCTGACGCGGAACAGGGGTCCAACGCTCAGGAGGAGGCGGGGTGGAGGAGGGAGGGGATTTGAGAGACTAATGTGGATGTACGGTAAATAGGAGGGTGGTAGCGGTAGCTCTGTTTGTATGTGTGTAAAGAGAAAAGAAGGGAGGGGGATTCCCATGATGTCCATGTGGTCTTAGACAGATTGTTAATATAGAGAAAATATACAGCCTGCTGCTTTGCTGCTGTTCTTGGCTCACAGAAAGAAGATTTAGACACATTTATCATATTAATAAGGATTATATGAATGATTAATGCTCTCCGGTGATAGATTGAGGACTCGGTCTCTAATGAGCCCCTCAGATGTCCCACAGTAAAGACATCTGATACACCAGAATATTGCCAGGTCTGCTTTGTTTGATCTGAAAAAATGAAGAAATTTAGAACATCACCGAGCACCCCACAGTCCTTCACAATCAATAAAGGACAGGCAGTTTTCCTGCTTTCTATTGTGCTACATTGTGCTTTCCAATCAAAGCTTAAGAATAGAGCATCGTGATATGGTAGGCAGCCATTCAGTGGCAGTACCCCCTATTTATGTCACTTTTATAATATCCGTTTTGCTCTCGTCAGTCAGTGTGTGTGTGACTCCCTGTGATGCTGCACGGAGGAGGGGAGCAGCGAGGTGCAGATGGGCCGGGAGTGATAACAGCACAGGATGAAAAGGAGAGGAAAGGAGACAATGAGAGATGGAAGGAGGGGGGGAGCGGAGGGGAGATGTGGAAGTCAAACGGGTGATAAAATACCAGAAAGCTATAAAGACAAGGAGACGTATAAATCTGCCACCGTTCTGTATTTATTTTATCAAGTTGGTTTTGACATCTTATCTTTACTTTATGTGTTTATGTCAGTGCTAGATATTAAGTGTTTTTATTTGTGGATGTGTTTATGTGTGCGTTCAGTCATCCTTGGGCTCACGTGTGTGTGCGTGTGTGTGTGCGTGTGTGTGCATGTGTGCGTGTGTGTGCATGTGTGTGTGTGTGTGTGTGTCAGGTTTGCGTTAATAGAGATGAGAGGCGCAGGGTCAGAGCGTGGCCATGCATAATTCATGGAGCAGATTTGGCAGAGGAGTCCCGGGGGAGCTCTGCGCTATTGTAGTGGCTGCAGACATAAACAACACAGCGTCACAGGGAGCTAGTTTCATTAGGGGGTGGCAGTGGAGAGAAGGTGGGGTGGGCACAAGCAGGCGAAGGGATGGGGAGGGAATATCAGGGGAAAATAAGCCCTTTGCAGCTTTGATAGAGTCTCTCTCTCTGGCTGCAGCTCTTTCACGTCAAGGAAAGTGTTTGTTTACAACATGGCCTTTGTGGGAGTCATTTTTCTACCAACTGTTTAATGTAATTAAAGTGGAGGATACAATCATTTAATTAGCATATCAAAGCGTCAGACTGGAATTAAATGGGAGCTGGTGCTTGCCTTTATTGCAAAACTATAAGTGAGCTTTAATGCCAGTGTGTGTAGATGTGTTTCCATTAAAAATGGATTTGACTGGTCAATGTTTGTGGCAGTAATCTTACTTTTATTAGAATAGCTCTTGCAGCAGCTAACAAATACATTGCACAGTGTTGGAAGGACGAACGGCCGCCAATTAGGGGCAGGTGGATATCAGACATGGCTGCTTGTGTGCCGAGCGAAAACATTACATACAACCTGAAGAGAAAACCCAAACAATTTTGTAATATCTGAGGTGGGTTCACAAATGTCATGGATATGTTTCATCTTGGTACTGTATGAGCCACTGAATACAGAATATAACATTAATGCAACTGTAATGTCTGGTCCTAATGTGGGGAAAAAACAAGTCCTCCAAACCATACAACCATATTCGTTGTTTGTTCCTACTCTCTAATACGACCCATAGAAACGTTTTACTAAATTAGCGCCCCTAGCGGTGGGAGAAAATATGACCCATATGAGCATTTTCCGCCTTCATAAACGTCATGGTTGCGGCTTTAAACACGCCGTTAATGTTGTAAAAACAGACATTGTTTCTGTAGGTTTAGGTTTAGGCAACAAAACAACTTGGTAAGGTTAGAAAAAAGATTGTGGTTTTGGGTTGAAATCATATTTGTTACGTTAACTCACTTCCGTGCACATATAAATGATGTAATCACGCATGTGATGCGGGACGTGATGTAGTTTCTGTTGCTTTGCTTTGCTCAATATTTCCTTATTTTATTATTATTTTCTTTACAGAATGTTTCTCAGTGCATATGTACATATACTTCCCATCCAAGGGAGGGTTTTTTCCTATTTTCTTTTTTTTGGTGGTATTTCTTGTTTTGAATTTGTGTCGGGGGAGGGGGGTGTATCATAAGTAACTTTCTATAAATATCATATGCGAATAATGTGGAAAACTAAAATAAAAACGATGTTAAAAAAAAAAGAACAAAATAAATGGATTTGACTGCTAGACTTACCGTCCAGGCCGTGTTTGTGCTCCGTGGAGTAAGCTTTGCCAATCATAGTCCAGACAGGCCGCAGACACCCAAACAACCCCTCCAGAAACCCTCCTCCCCCTCCGGTAGACTGGCACTGTAGCCTGGCGTCACCCGCCTGGCTCCTGACCGCGCTGCTGTCCATCTCCTGCCCCTCTCCCTCCGTCCTCCCTGGAGTCCCATCATGCTCGTGGAGCTTCAGGACACTGTTGGCAAAGTGCTCCTGTTGTTCCTCGCCTGGTGTCTGGTTGTGCCCGGCAGTCTGCCCCTCTCCTCCTCCTCCTCCTCCTCCTCCTCCTCCTCCTCCGCCACCCCCGGGTTCGACAGCACCTCCGGTGTCTATGGAGAGGACGTTGCGGAGGACGCACTGGGTCGGGGTCAGGTCCATTTCTGGGGTGCAGGGTGTTTCGGCATCGAGGCGGCGGAAGGATGGAGGATCAGAGAGGGGTGTGTTGAAGCCGGAGAGAGAAGGAGACGGTGCACGAGGTTCATGAACAAGCGCCATGAGGGCCTTTGGTCATCAGAACAACTAGAGAACTGGGAGCCTTGACGAGACCAAACATAGAGAGAGAGGAAGAGGAGGGACATTATTATAAATCAAATCAAAGTTAAAATCATTATCTTACCCTCTGGGAGCCACGGAGGCTGATTCAGCTGAATATTGAGTTTGTAGGAGAGTCACCTCTGGAACATGATTATTTATGCCTCCTATAAGTAGAACCTTGAGCTATAAGTTATCGTAAGTGGCAGAGGAACTCAGCGGACTGTTCTGTATCTGCAAAAGCAGGCTAACAAAAAGGCACATCTCCCTAAAGCTGTGATCAGTATCAAATACATGCACATTCATTCTGTGGTTCAAGTCACCCAGAAAGTGTTGTGCAGCTTTCTATAAAGAGGAACTTTAAGGGCTGTGCAGACTGAGTGAAAAACTTGCAGTTTTAGTAAACAGTTCATCGTCAGCATCGCAGAGAAATATCATGAAACTGCATTTTTTAGCATTTGTCACAAAACAGAAGTAACAATGTATTGCTTGTTATTTTGTAAAATAGAACTGCAAAAATGAATCACTAGTTGTCAACTATTAATCTGCAAAATTGCCTTCGGGATTAATAAAGTTATATTGTATTACATTGTATTGTATTGGAACTATTTTGGTAATTGATTAATCGGTTTGAGTAATTTTTTATGAAAAAGAAGTCAAAATGTGAATATTTTCTGGTTTCTTCGTGTATCTATGACAGTAAACTGAATATCTTTGAGTTGTGGAAACAAAACAAGACATCTGAGGACGTCACCTTGGGCTTTGGGAAATACTGATCAATATTTTTCACATCTCTTTTGACATGGTATAGACAACTAATCGATTAATCAAGAAAATAATTGACAGATTAATCAACAATGAAAATAATTGTTAGTTGCTGCCTTATTGTAAAATGAAATATAGGTGAAGATGAGATTACAGTGGTTGTCACTACATGTGCCTGGTGATCAGAGCAATGACATTAACTTATGAGTCATGATGTCTGATATCTGAAGATATGAAATCAATACTAGGATGTGAAGCTTGTGGATAAAGGATAAAGGACAAAAGAGCAGCCTGTCTGGACCATAAATCAGATTCTTTCTGCACTACCTTTGATAAAGTGCACAGGTTCCACAGCCAAGTAACGTCCTTATTTTACAGAATATTACATGCATAACATTGCATTGGTTGTGGTTTAGCATGTTGATGATTAACATGCCAAATGTTTTATATGCAGAATGGTGCCACAGCTGGTTATTTACATCCTGCTGAGATTTACAGCCTGAGATCAAATGATGTATAATAACGAGAGAATTCCGCAAGCCTCTTCAAAGCTCGTCATTTCTCCAAGGAGAACAGCATATACACGCTCAGCGGAGAATGAAAATGCATTATTTCTTGTCGGAGCCTTTTCAAGTGATCCACTCCTCCTCTGCTATCTGACAAGCAACACTAAGAGGTGACAGGTTTTACCTGCTGTGTAAAATAATGATACAAATAAAAAAAAACGTACCAGGATCATTGTGTTGTTTTTACGGCATATGAGACAAAACAAACGTGTTTTCATTTAGAAAAAGTTTTGAAGGGATTTGAAGTTGGCGGCTACTGAGGCAGCTGTGCAAATAGGCTGGTGCAGGGTCAGTCTGTCGATAACTTGTACATTATCAATATAGGCTTAACACTTGAAGCTGGAAATGTAAGGTGCTATTTAGCTTGTGGACTCAACTGTGCATGTTAGAACTGGACTAAGTAGTTTTGAGCCAGATATTGTGATGTAAAGAAGTGTTTGTACCTGTCTGGACTGCCTCTGCAACAATGGCTGAGGGCAATATTACTCTACAAACTTTATGGGCAGAGGTGAATGGAAATAAAAATGAACTATTGCTCAGACTGACGAATAGGCCTATAGACAAATAGATGGCTCAAATGCATTCCTCAGTGACTGCACTTAATGAACACATTTCCAAAGTTCAAACTAAGAAGATCACAGTGCTGCTCAAAAGAGAAGAGGTTCTGGAAACTTAGGTGGATTAGGAAAGTATAGGTGTAGATTATCTATCAATGCTAGGCCTTCCTTTTGTTCCAGGAAGTTGCAAGCTAAGATGAAAGACAATGTTATAGTTAGAAACTAGGGCTAGAAACAATATATATGTCACAATATTGCATGTATTGTGGTATTATGAAAGCAGCAACAATCAATAAGAAAGCAATGCCTAATATGAATGATAAGACCACATGAATGAATATCAAACACTGATCACAACATTCTGGTATTCTGTTCAAATAGAGATCTAGAAAATGTCTTGTCATTAAAACAGTAATGGATCCAAAACTACATATTCTTGGTGTTAGCTCCTTGGCTGGTCAAAAGGTAAAATTGCTAAGTATCATGTTGTATGTTGCACGCCTGTCAATCCTGCATGCTTGGCTTGATGGACATCCACCTACGTTATCAATGTGGCATGATAAATTACTACAAAAAGTTATTCAATGTATTGCAAGGAACCGTAGATGAGTTTGTAAGAGTGGTCGCCCCTCAGTAGGCTACATATTGTGCTTGTAGCCTATACTGGAGTAGTAGTAGTTTGCTCACTAAGCATTTCTGTTATTTCTTGTGTTTTGTTTTATTGTTTATCTGTTTTTGTTTTGTATAGACATGATACATAAGTTGTTTTATTGTCATTGCATGTTAAAGACATGGTCGTATACTGTACATAGAAATGTGTGTGGTAATACTGTTACAGGGTAATATGGCAGACACCACATTTATATCAGTGAGGGTAGACTAAATACAGAGTAGAGACACCTCTCAGCTCGACATCACCACAAACTTGAGGCTCCCAAAATGATGATAAAGTTGAATCAACGCCGCTCTAAGACAGCTTCAATAAATCTGAGTGTATCTAATAAGACTGAGAGTCAGCCATGCTTGCGGCTCTGTGAATCTTATCGTCGCAGCTACGCTGTGAGCTAATATGCTCACAGTGACAATGCTACCATGCTGATGTTTAGGAGGTATAACCAGTGGTGCAGTTGATGAGGTGGGTGTAGTTCCTACTATAGGTAGATGGGTAGGTTACTGTGGAGGTTCCTATATATCCCAATGGCTTTTTGGCTGATACGTGTGTATACTGTAAACCTGTGGAGGGTATACCCCATATACCTGCATGTACCCTCCACTACACCACTGTGTTAAACAAATTAGCCTTCTAGTTTACTGTATATATGTTTTATTTGTATATACAGTAGGCCTATGTGCTCATGATGGGGCAGGAGCAGGCCATGAGAAAGTTGTTGAATTTGATCATATGTGTATGCTGCTCTCTTCTTTTGTTGTTTCAAAATAAAAAAGAAAGTGGGGAAAAAATAAAATCCCAAACAGTGAGCTGGATCCAGGTTATCATCTAGTCCTTGTGAGGGAGCATGCTACATTTGCTGTCCATATCCTATGTCAGTTTGAAGGTACAGCTGAGTAAAATCACTAAACCTAAATGTATTAACATCCTATTAAGACTACTATATCGACCACCATACTGTGACAATTAGTCTCACAATAAGTAATGTGCCTGGCATCTGATGTATGAGCTATCAGATGTGGTACCAGTACCTATAGCTGTATATAACCATCTATAATTCATAACGGAGAGAAATAATATAGTCCAGAACGAGACAGAGCCTGGAGGACGCACCAACCAAACCACAACCACCTATGTCATTATAATTTTCTGCGCAGAGAGAAACCAAACCACTGAGACACATCTGGTGTCTGAAATCTAGAATAATTCATTCACATCCGACTGATCCTGTCTGCTAATAGTGCTGCTGCTTGATTTATTTGGAGGTATCAGCTGCGGGAGCTGCAGGAGCAGGCTACGCTCTGTTACAGGCCAGTGCATTGTGGATGTGTGGAGGGGCTGTCTTGTGCGCATCACCGCTTCTCCTCCTGCTGCGGTTAAGATCAGCGGAGCATCACTGACAACACTGAAGTTACAGCCAAACACACTATTGTACTTTGTATATTTGAATAATAAAGGACAGGGTGCGTTATTTAGGGATACAATCAGCTGCACGACACGAGCTGCCTTCCCAATATCACGAAGAATGAATGCTGCCAATGTAGAAATAAAAATCCTACCTCAATGCCGACAGATGAAGTCCATCGCTGCTGCAAAAGCTTATTCCACGTTATAGTTTAGGATTATAATAACCATCTAATAATTCGTCCTTGTCGATATAACCAGCATCCACGCTCCCTGCTCCTCCGTCTCCCTGCATGCACTGAGGTTTCTCCGCCCTGGATGGATGACTGGAAGACTTCTCCCACTGAGCAGTAAACAGCTCTACAGCTATACGCTCCCTTGGTTCGCTTGTTTTTCCTGCTCCTTACACCTCCTCCTCCTCCTTTTCCATTCTCCTCTGAGGATGCAATCTGCGCACACTCAGGAATTTATACGGACTGTCTCACCTATAGTAAACACGACTGTGGAGCAGAGGAGGATGGGAGGGATGCAGTGTGTCGGTGTCCTCCTATCAGAGGAGGAGACATGTGCCGTGACGCGCTCGAGACACGGGGCAGCATGCAGCAGGTAAACGGGAGTGAGGCTACTCTTAGGTGGGGAGGTAGGGAGGAGGTGGGGGGGTCAGCCGGTGTGTGAGGTGATCAAAATGATGTCATCCCCAAAGCATGCAGCATTTGACTGGACAGCGCGCATGTAAATCCCCTCAAACCCTATTAACGCCGTCTCTATCGAGTGTAATTGGTGCATAATCTGTGAGCACTACCCCGTCTGTCACACAGAGGGGACATGGAGGAAGGACGGCAGGTCGTTTTTTTATATATTATTATCCTCTCCAATCTCTACTGACCCATTTCTCTGAGTGGCACGGCAGCACAGGAACTAAATGGGACTTTTTCCCCAGGCGTGATTTGTTTCCCTCAGCGACTTTAATTGACCTGAATGAAATAAAATATAATTCAAAGAACTGTCATCACAAATCTCATTTTGTGTTTGAAAATGTCCTCATCCTCAAGGGTTCATGTTTAAATAGAGTTATTATTCAATGTGTTATTTCCAAGGCCTGGCATTTCGTGCCATCCTACATGACTGAATTAAGTTCTGATTATTGTGTCATGCATAAAACTATGCACACACAGGCTTAAAAGACACCACAAAGTCATATAAACCAGACTTTGAATACCCACAGCTAAAAAGGTAGCACAGAGGTATAGCCAGAATAAATTGGTGCAATTGAGATTTGACAAACAAATACTGGGAAGGTACATCCTCTCCAAGACCTAACTCATATCAACTATATTCAGAATGTTGCATATATTTTCAAACAAAATTCACACACAACAAGTCCTAAAATGGAGAAATCACAAAAATAACACAAAATAACAAAATTCATAAATCACTGACAATAACTGCATAATACTGGAGAGTTTACAATAGCTACAGCCACGTATACATGCATGAACACAAACACACACGTTCACACGTTCACACACACACTTGATCTCCATGCCAAATTTTAGCTTCCTAGACCAAAACTGTGGGGAATTTTTTGTGGACTGACTGACCGACAGAGTGAGATATCTCGCTGCTGGTCGCAGATAATAAACTATTTTTGCCTTCTTTTACCCGGCTTTTAAGACAAAATGTGTGCACTTAAAACATCAAAACTGAACAGCCCCTTTGTTGAGCCATTTCACCCACTCGCTTTTCCCAAATCACACAGCTCACACAATAAGTCAGAGGAATCCTGTATAA
The DNA here is from genome assembly GCA_028570985.1 of Heterobranchus longifilis. Taxonomy (NCBI): domain Eukaryota; kingdom Metazoa; phylum Chordata; class Actinopteri; order Siluriformes; family Clariidae; genus Heterobranchus; species Heterobranchus longifilis. Next base: position 2,114 of record JAOVVB010014968.1, on the reverse strand, counting down.
ACGGATGCCAGTGTAACTCTACAGGCCAACAGGGAGATCATGAAATCAGTGTAAACACCGGAGAATCTTCCAAGAGTCAAACTATTTGGCTGACACAGAGGAAGAGTTTGGGGAACAGCTGGGGATCCCATGTCTGAGCCGTGTATTTACTGTGACAGTCTAAAGGGTTGTAGCTACATGACCCTTTTTGAGTGCTAAATCCAAATCCAGCCCTTATCTCCCAGATTAAGCTCGTGTTGGGCTTAAACCCTAACGATGACCTCATCGCGCTGCTCGCAGACAGCAGGGGAAACCCTAACTAGTGCACAGACCGACAAACCTGCACAGTACACACAAAGCCTCCCCCCCTCTTCTTCTCTCTGCAGAGCTTCATGAAAAATATAAATGAACTAGAATTACCGCCTTGTGGTTGTATGCCTCCACCAACCAGTCAGTTTACATCTATCTCTGCCCAGACTCACACGAGTGAAGACTCTGAAGGAATTTAATAAAAGGTATTAACATCTACAACCCGGCAGCACAGAAGATCTAAACAATCACCACAGTTTCAAGGTGGACACCCAAGATTAGTGTCCCCAATTCAGTATCCGACCAAATTAACTTCTGTTTCTGAGTTATGGTGAAAAATGGCCAGAAAAGCATTTCTTTGCAGAACATTATGATGTCACAGTGAAGTTGGATATAAATGTCATCACTGCATCATTTTATCCTATTAGTTATTTGTGTGAAACTTTGTCATAATAAGGATAGGAATTCTTGAGTCATGGCCAAAGAAATGTGGTATGTGAGGTCACAGTGATTTTGACCTTTGACCACCAAAATCTAATCCATTCATACTTGAGTCCAAGTGGATGTTTGGTCCAAATTTTAAGTAATTCCCTCACAAGAATGGGACGGACGGACATATGGACGGACGTATATGTAGGAATGGATGGACAACCTGAAAACATAATGCCTCCGAAAAAATGATAATTTAACTTGCAGTTTGACACCTTTACTGAAATTACAGTTAGGAATAATTGCTTCTGTTTTCATTTATTCATCTTTTGAGTCACTCTCCACCCTCTGTTTTCACATGAAGCCTTGCCAAATGAAAATAAGAATTTCAGAGTACTTTGTGTTGTGTTTCTCTCTGTGGCGGAGTAACACAGAAGCACCACAACGAGAGGTTTATTTTATAACTCAATTTCATACCCAACAAGGGGAAACAAAGAGCAACAGCAACAATAATAACAGGCCTGTTTTATGCAAGTAATTAAATGTTTACTACCCTTTTTTTAACAAGATATCTCAGTGGGACACAGACAGAGAATTGTTGCATTTCTAAAATAATTTGATAACTTGATGCTTCTATTTTAATTTCACAATCTAATGGACCATTATTTTCAAGTTCCCAAATTAATATTCAAGGATCCCTTTGCCAAAAATGTGGTTTATCAATGTTTAATGTCGGTTTTAATATCACATGAAATAGAAATAGTGGGCAAAAGAAATCAGCGTCCTTAATCATTCTTGCTGTTTTATGTCGTTCATATCTAGAAAATGTCTGTCTTAAGGCAGTCTGAATGGAGCAGCCCATCCTCTGTTCTATTTCTATCTTTTTCTTAAAACTTTCTTCATGATTTATTTATCGTGCTTGTAGTTGCAGGATGGCTCCTCGTCAGGGATGTTCAGTCCTCTGAGGGTCCGTGCTGCTGCTTCTGATGTCCACCAACACAGCTTCTGCTTCTGTTGTTGTTACTCCGGCAGAAACAAGCTGCAGGGTATCACTCCTCATCAGATAATAACCTCAAATCTACAAAGTGACAGCTTTAAAAAAAAAAATAAAAAGATATTCAGTGGTAGGACTCCCACTGATTTTCAAAGACTGATGCAAAGATCATCTTGTAATTTACACGTATATACAGTATGTAATTTTCTGCCACTAGGGGTCTCTCCATAAAAATAAAAAAAAACAACAAAAGACAGAGCAATGCCATCATTGCAGTCAGTTTCTCCTTCAATGTTCATCGTTCAGGAGGTTTTTACCATCAGCCTAATTATCCGCAGCGGTCTCCTCCTCTCCAAAACCACCGGACCACCTGATAAATAAAACAGGTAAAAACACAGAATAA
>JAOVVB010014951.1:0-16495 GCA_028570985.1 Heterobranchus longifilis | reverse complement strand
AGGAGTGAAAGTGCATTGAATCCAGACTTTCCCCCAGCAGCGCTGTGGAAGCTACGTGAGACTATATGATAGAGCAGATAAACACACTTTTTAATGCACTCTTGTGTCTAAATAAAGATGCATCCTCCAAACTCCTTAAATGCTGAGAATCTCGCTTGCTACAGACCATAGACTGCATATAAAGACGGCTTGACAGCTTCCCAAAAGTGAAGCCAAAACATCTCGATCGCCCCCTGGTGGCTGGCTGCAGTATAGGTCATAGGTGTTAAGTTTCATCTTAATTAGTTATTTAAAGCTATAAAGATGGGGTGAAACATAAACATAAGCCTCCCACAAATAAAGAGATATGCCACAATAGAAAGCCAAACAATACATATACAAACACAGTCCCCTCAGCACAAAACACAATACACAAATCCAAACTAGACAAAATCTACATCAACACAAATTAATGGCAAACACTGTATGTTTGATTCAGTTCATAATTGTTGCTACTGCACAGACTATGGCTCCAAAATTACAAGATGGCAGCGCCTGTCTCCGGGATATTTTGGCTTCACTTTTGAAGAGAAAGTGGAGATGCGTCGTTCATCTTTATATACAGTCTATGTTACAGACCCATGCACGTAGTTTTGGCATGCTGATCAAATCCAAAGCTTGACAAGCCAGCTGACGTTCTGGTTGCTAAGCTTGTGACAATCAGTGTTTGGGGGAAGGGTTTAGCAAACTGTCAATTGTGAATTCATAAAGTAAATGCCTATTTTGGACAGACTGTAAAAAAACACATTAAGGGCTGATAAGTGAGCCTCAAAACTATATATATATATATATATATATTTATTTTTTTTACTATGAAACGAGACTGACAAGATGTGTAATTCAACTGATGGATCCTGAACAATGGATGTTATCTGGACAACTCCAGGGCTTTGCTGGGTTCGTTTGAGTTAGGAATCCAGGTCATCAACTACACAAAAAGACTGCAGCCACAAAGAAAGTTCACAAGCAGGACAAGAGGGCATGGCACCTTATGGTTACCCTGAGTAACAGGTCAGCTTCCTGTCACCATAACAAACCACTATTAGAGTGTTTGTGAACACCTGTGTCTATATGACCTCTGATCTACTTATCACGGTACATCTGGTACAAAGATGGATTACATTTGAATCAGACTGGATGTCGAAAACATCCTGTTCCTTATTTTGATGGGTTTCGATGATGTAACCGGTTAGCGACAGCACATTAAGATTTAAATGAAAACACACGATTTAATGAGGATCCTTGGCTACTGTGCATGGGAACCAAAGAGCTGCATGTGACACTTTGAGCCTCAGCAACGCTCGCCTCCACATGGAATGACTTATATCCACTCTCTGACTGCCAGAATGCTTTGCATATTGAAGTACAACCACAGTCATGTTTTTATGATTTTATGATGAGAATGTCTTAAGTCAGAGCTATACTGCACTGTTGAATAATAACTTCAGGCTTACTGGAGAGGCAGCACAGGCCAAGAGGTTAGAAATGGACAAAGAGGAAAAGAAGAATGAGTCAGAAATGATTGAGGAAAATCTCAGTTCTTTTTTCCATTTGCCTTGATTGTTAACGAGTCTATTAATTACTGCCTGACAAAAAATAATAACATTTCACTGGTAAATGACAGCCAGCAGATCGTGTTGCTGCCATGTTACCTTACAGTCAATCCAAGCCAGACTAGAAATCTCACATGAAGTCAATAGATCTCTATCTAGATTCGATGTGATAAATAAGAGTGTCCCTTTAGTTCAATCACAAAACCAGGCTCCCAAGTCAAACATGGTCATTTTTAATGGGCTTTGGCGGCTCCGAACTACAACAGAAATCTCTCAGGTTACCACAGCTGCACTCTGCACGGTTCACAATTTGGGAAACCGATTTGGAGGGATGGATCCAAGATAGAGACGGGATCCAGTGGACTTGATGCGACCTGGACTACCTCAGCCAGTGCACACTGACAGTGATGGAGAAGAAAAACAAAGGGCTGGAGGGAGGGAGAGGAATCGCAGAGGAAATGAATATCTTACAGTAACACATGGTGTGAAAGAAAGAAATGTCTCTCTCGCTGACCTCCTTGTGTTTTTCATTCCTCCCCTCTCACCCCTCCCTCTCACCCCTTCCTCCTCCACCCCTCACTTGCGCTCCATGCCGATTGAAATATGCAAGCATAATAGTCTGGGAAATAGGATCGAGAGGTTTATGAAGGAAAGTGCGTTTGGGCTGGGCCTGCTATGCTGCGTTAAGTCCATGTTGAAGACTAGTGAAACAGATTTATGCTGTGTCAAAACCATGAAGGCAAATTGGAATTATCACTTTGGAACAATAATATCATGGAGAGAAAATGATGCAGAGGAGAAGCTGAGTGAGCATGAGAGGAGGATGGAGCGGGATATTGAAAAGAGGAAAAATAATCAGTGGTTTATGCCAAAAACTGCTCAAGTATGACTTAATGGATACATGGTTTGCTGTGGTTTCACTACATGTACAAAGGCCAGACCTCATCCAATTTAATTCTTTAATCAACCCTCTATCTAGCATGTGTCACGCCTCTACTGAACAATTTTGCCAAATTATTTCCCTTTCAATCTCCTCTCCCATATCTGATCCCCTCAGCTATAGCCAAAAATCTTCCACAGCATTGGATGTCTTCTCCAGTTTCACCTCAAAAGAAGCTTAGGTAATATGGGCAGTGGGATGACCGTTCCCCTCGTCTGCAGGACAGCTTTGTTTGCCCTCACTCATCCAGACAAGGATAATAGAAGCCAATTATCTTGCTTGGGGGACTGCGCGACAGATCCTTTCCCACCAAAGTTTGTCAAGAGAAACCAATGGGGACCCTCGATTAGATTAGATTGATAAACCTGGCAACAGACACTGCCGTTAAAATCCCCTTTTGAACAATCAAGTGGGATTTTTGGCTGAATGAGGTTTGCGACACCATCTAAAGGCAAAACAGTAAAGTCAGTATGCTTCTGATGAGTGCAACACTATGAATGCCTTCAAGGAATAGCATCATTCACTGTGCTATTGTCTCCATTTGAAAAATCATCACGTTTTGCCCCTTATCTATGACGGTAGACTTTTCATGATCCATGCCACCTCATGCTCACCTCGACTCAAGCCGGCCTGTGATTCAACTTGTCAAATTGCCAGTGGCTGGTTTTAGAACATAAGTTACATCACATCAATCAGCTCGTAGCAAAATCAGCTGGTCAAACGGTCGAAATAGCAGAGTTTTGGACAGAGGCTCAACAAGCGAGAAAGAGAGAGAGAGAGCGTGCAGGCGGGGGTTGAGTGTGAATGAACGGTGCTCCCTTCACGTAACCCAGTTAGCGAGTAAAAAGCAGTAAATCAAAGGTTACTTTCGCCATTTTTATCATTACTAGAAATAAAACTGTAGCTAGTATCTCACTATCACTATCTTCATTCATATTTTAAGATGCTAAAAATTATATCCAGCGACTGAAAAGCAGGACGTTAGAACGAGAGTACAGAGAGTCGTTGCTATGGAGATGATACACCATCTCATCTCGTTGCGTTGGTGTGAACTGGCAGGTTTCAGAACACTGCAGTCCAGCACATTGCAAGTAGTTGCAAGTTTCAACTCGTCTCGCCTGAGCTTAACAATACAGATACACAGATAACAAGTTGTAGCTGGTCAGGCGCCACAGTTTCTTACTTTACATTTCTTAGTTATGATGAACTTTTATGCAAACCTCTGTCAATGGAATAAAAACTCAACAGGTGACAGTGATCAGGAGCTACAATTTAAACTAAATTAAATGTGTGTGTTTTTGTGAAGGAAGCGCCATATCATAGTAACACCCTGCAATTGAATGAATGGGCGTGCTTACAGTGGAATCTAGACACACCCTGTCAGAAAACAGGAGGGGGGAGACTCCCAGCGCCTGGAGGTGGGCTGGGAATAGGCTGGCAGTCGACTTGGAGGGGAAATTTTATATGGCTTTATCTGAGGTGCAAAAGACGCAGACAGACTGACCTGGCTTGACTTGGCCCCAGATGACGATTCACATTTCCTACGCCCTGTTGACAGGCCAAACGAGTGCATCCCACTTCCTGTTCCTCCAGTGACCTCATCTGTCAGCTGCGGCAGGCATCCACACTCCTCCCCCCTCCGTCTCTGGGTGCCCTGAGACGGAAACATTAGACAGGAAACATTGTTACCATCCCACTGTCCTTCCAGCATGTCAGCAGATCAAAAGATGCAAGTTTCATCTTGAATGATTCCATATTAAATACAGACACACTGTACACACACATGAAGAACATACAGCGGGGGCAGGAAGTGATGAATCTGTACACTGTGTGAATGGACATAGAGGAAAGTGACAACATTACAGAGTTGGATGAACCTGCAGGCAGCAGATTGAAACACATATTGGATGTGATCCATACAAAATGAAGAAAAGCAATTTTTCCCCACAACTTGACTGATTTTCCCGGTGTGGAGGTGATCGTCATTACAACCTCGTCCTCCCCTATACTGCAAGGTGATCCAGATGAAAGCATACAGTGTCGAGGACTATAACTATTTTGTGCGCTGTTGGGTCCACGACCTCAGAACCAGTAGTACTGAACAATTGCAATCTTGTGCTTGAGAATTACTGTCTTTTTATATTTCAACTCCAATATGGATTCACAGTTGGTGTCAGGCTACAAACTTTAGCTACTGTTTTCTACTGAGCTTCCCAGAGGTCTGTTGAAATGCCGTTAAAAACCTGAGTTGTGGCTAAAATCCCAGAGAAGCTGTCACAGCACTTTGTAATTGCATGGCAATACTAACTCGAGGCATTATATTGTATGTTTATATACATGGAGGTGTACTGTATGTGATATATGATGTTATTGCTCCTGTTTGTTTGTCTTGTAAGCCCATGTGGGCTGGGCTCTCTTTGGTGCATGACACTCTGAAATAAAAATCTACTACTAACTCGAGACATGTTTAACATAAAGCTTTAATATTAATGTTTGACGTTAGTTGACTCCGCTCCTCAGACTTAAAAGGTTTTTGATCCACATCTGCGGCTGTGTCTCTGAGAGATTTCTTAAAAATGTCTGCCCTGTATGTACTATTACAATTTTTGGGACTCAAAAGTAGCCCTTGTTTTTTTCTCGATTTGATAGATTGGAACAACCGTAAACATTGCAAATCATAAGCATTTGTGCAGTGTTGGTAGTTTGCCTCCAGTTGCCTGCCCTCCAACTGGAAAGTGCACAGATGTGTGACATCATGTGCAAACAACCTGCAGTGGATACTGTATATGGATTTCAGCAGTTTCAAGAAATGGAAATAATTATGCATTTCCTTGGTTTGCTTGAGCTGCTGGCTGGTGTTACAGGCCTACTTGGCCTTTAAAACACCAGTAGCGAGGGCGGGTCTACAGGTGGTGTGATGCGTCTTTGACCACATCACACCATCATTTTGGTTTTAACCTCGTCACACACTTTAAATAAGTGCCCAAAATGTGAAAATGGAAATATCAGATGCAGTTTTCCAAGCATGTTACTTGCTCCTATTTTTAGGTACAGTGTACCTTTTTTAAAATTAGGTACACAACTCTATAAAGAGGTGCTAATGAATGACTCACATTTCATGGAACCCTCCACTACGCCTGTCATTCTTTCCTTGCTGATTCAAGCGTCCACACCTCGCACTACTGACCACAGGCATTCTGCTATTTCCCTGGTAGACATAAATATTGGTGGTCATGCTCATTCTCTCAGTCACTTGTTTTTATTGTGCAGAGAAGAAGTGATTTTATATATATATATATATATATATATATATATATAATTTATTTTTTATTTTTAAAGATCACTGGGTTACACTTGGACAACCCATTCCTCCTTCCATTTTTTTATCACTCTATCCGACAGCCTTCCGCTCTTATGATTTCTGTTCATGGACAATACTAGTGATTTTGGATGTTTTAGCTTATTGGTTAGAAACCACATAAAACTACTACCTTTTACTGTAGGTGTCTAATTGCTGGACACTATAAAAATGTATTTTCTTTATATATTAAAGTCACAATATTTTCACAAGTTAATGCAACTGTGAGCAAATACATTCAGGGCCTGTTGTAAAAACAAGTGTGTTCATGAAAGCTTTTCATAGTTTACATTTCAAGATTTGTTTGCCAAAAAGCACCACATCAACAAGCTATGTTGTCAAGAATTTAAACTGGAGGTGACAAACAACAGGCAAACTTGGTCAAAAGTGGGTTTTTTTGTTTGTTTTTGTATCAACATTTTTGTATTAACATTTACACAGGCCTAGTCTGGCTTACTGGGTGAACAGAGCCTGGATAAAGCCTTACTTCCTGTCTCCGTGCAGTTTTCGTGGAGACAGGAAGTCAACAACGGCAACAGCCTCCAAGTTATCAACCTACATGCTGAAAATAACAAGTTTTGAAGATTTGGATCGTGCAATAAGGCAGGCCTGCTCTGTTCTTTCAGTGAATGATTATAAAGATCTACAGAGAATATGTTTACATCATTTTCGTGGAGATGTTCCACTGAAACGGGTTACCTTCCGACACTATTTTGCAGAGACCGTCGGGCGTGGTGCAGCCCAGGACGATTGTTATTTTTTTCACTATCCAGGAGTGAAAGCGCATTTAATCCAGACTTTCCCCCAGCAGCACTGTGGAGATAAATCTGGCTATGCGAGGCTAGTGATCTATGAATACCTTGAAAGTATACAATACTGTTGCCTTTATTGTTACTTTGTGTATATATGCTGGGTTTTGTGTGTGTGCCATCTGAGATCTCTCTATAGTTCGACAAATATTTCCTTATATCGTATTAAAGGAGCAGAAAAACAAATGAAAAAGGACTCTAGTGAGGTCATTGCAGGTACAGGGATACAAATCTATATTGTATTCGCTGAGTATTGTTTTGGTAATTAATCAAGACAAGGTTTATCGAGAGCAACTGCATTCATTTCTCTGATCCGTTGGACCTCGATGGAATCAGTGGGCATTGAATGTACATGGACAGCATTGCTTTACTCATCTCCTGTAATGCTCCATCACCAAGCCATTGCTGTGTTGCTGCCAGATGGATCACAAACCCTATTTGCTGTTGTGATTGCTTGCTACTCAGAAATACATGGCACGTCACGCCACAACCCACAATACTGCAGATAAAGGAAAAAACAACCTTTGGATTTTTCAAAATAATAACAATGCGCTCGGTTGAGATTAAAGGCTTCCTCTTCCTCAAATCATCCTGTGTCCATTACACAAACAGAAAGTCATTTCCATTTAGAAGAATTTCTAATACAGGCTAGGTTTAATTAGACAAAATTATACTTCTAAATCCCCTATAATCCTTAGACGCATCCTTTTAATTTAGAAGCAGTGAGTGCCACAGTACAGTGTGCAAAGGGACCAGCTCCAGTTTGAAGGCAAAGACAGGAATATTGCTAAAACCCAACATATGTGTCTTTTGGTATGAAACGGGAGAGCATGCAGACTCCACAGTGACCTTGCTGTGAGGCGACAGTGCTGCCTGTTGCTAAGATTGAACTGCCTGCGTGTGCCATTTGGACACAATTCACTTTCTCTCTTGTGAGTGGGATGCCACTGGAGAGATAATAAAAGACATTCTTCACATTGCAGATAGTGTCTGTGGACTCATTATTTTTTTAATTTCCTGTTTATTTGGCATTCATGGCTTTCATAATTAATTGTCACAGGCTAGACTCAGTCCTCAGTCTCTAGACGCTTGACTCAACTAGAGACTGAGGACATTCTACCAGTTTTCGTGACTAAAACTGGGTGGTAACTACAGAGAGTTTAATAAAACAACCCTGCATTGCAGAACCAATCCAAAGTCTTTAGGGTGGTCCTTCATATTGGGAGCGTGGGGGGTCGTGGCTAGAAGGAAACCCTAGATTTGCCCAAGTCTCGCGAGATGGGTGAGGTTAGGCGTTAATCTCGGATAGTTATGGTTAGATTGGTATGGTTCGGCACTAACCTCGAATGGTACGGTTAGGTGGTCTGGAAATGAGTCTTGCGAGAGTTTTTGCCCGTTTTCGTACCAGCAACACGTGATGGCTCCAGGATGGCTCAGCAGTCACCGAAGAAAACTCCTTCAAAGTTTGTTGATGTTTGTCGTGTTCATGGCAAAACATATTCCTCGCTTAGAAACAAATAATCTTGTATTAGGACACGATTCATCCATCCGGCCGGACTACACATCTGCTTTGGAGGACAGTATAGGACGGACAATTTATGGTAAGGTGTGTCCTTTGCCGAAATGTACGGGGTGTTACTTTGTTTGCCGGCATCCAAGTAACCTCGCATTAGAAGTCCCAGACGATGGGTAGATCTCCGTCTCTCTCTCTCTCTCTCTCTCTCTCTCTCTCTCTCTCTCTCTCTCTCGGTATCGCGACTCGAGACGAGTCATAGGCTCACTGGAAAGAATTCCACTGTGAGCATGTAAGTAGCAATGTTCCTAAATTGTTTACATTATACATTTCTGTATGCTTGCATTACATTTATTATTATTATTTATTATAAAGTACTCACAAAAAAATCTAACGTAAGAATAGGATCGGAAATGAGTTTTTGATGACGTCTGAGTTGTTGTCTTCATTGTTACACAACCACCACTGCCAATGAAAACGTATCTGACGTGACAGAAATAATGTTCACAGACGAGTTCATGTATTGAAGTTTTATTCATGTTACATTTAGTAACATTTATTCACGTTATGTCATTTTATTCTAATGAAATAGCCATGAGCAACGTTAACTTGTTAACTTACCAATATGTGTCAACTACCCATACAGCTAACGTTATGTGGTGAATTCAGTCATGGGGCAGCCCAGCGCTGATATCCATGGTCAAAATAAATTAAAAAATAAATAATATTACAGTAGGAATATGTAGACAGTATGCTCTCATACAGAACGTACTGTCTACATATTCCTACTGTAATATTATTTATTATTTATATTCTGGAGTTATTCTCCTGTCTTTGGAGCTTTCTTCTCACTTGTACATATTTTTGCTTTTCTCTTGTTTTTTTGGTTCTATTTTTGTTTTGTGTATATTTTGTTGTTTCTTGTTAGGCACTGTGACATCAAGTCAAATTCCATGTCATAAAATTATTCAGATTCTGATTCTGAAAACAATCGTACTAAAAATAACTGAACGTTGTTGTAATGCAGTGGTTCTCAAAGTGTGGGGTGCACCCCACCTGTGGGGGCAGAGGCATCACAGGTGGGGCGCGAGTGAGCAGGGGAAAATGTGATGCGGAAGTAACATTACAAATAACAATAACTTTCGCAATAGTGTTCAGACTGAGAGTCTGTAGGTTTCAGTGATGCACGGGTCGACCCGCCCACGGACTAACACCCAGAGTGACAATGCAGCGTTCCACGTATGTTAGAAACACTGCGTGCAAGAGTCCACCTTCCCTTCCTCCTCAGCCCTCGTCTCCGTTTCAGTCCGACTATAGATGGTGGATGATTAATCCTTCAATACAAACAAGACAACATGCTCAGCTGCCGGTAACTAACCAAGAATCAATACAATGTAATGTTATAACGTTGCCGTACGCATTAGCTTGGTGGCTGGAATTAGCCACTTATCATAGTAGCACATTGTAGAAAGATGTTGACAGTTATAAAGAGAAAAAAAAAAGAGAACTCATGCCCATCCCTACTTCCAATATGACACACGACAAGGAATAAAATGAGTAAATGTCTTATATTCCACCAACTGTCACATGAAAGGGGGAAAAACTACTGCAAAACAATTTGAGGTGGCGCCAATTTTGATTTTTTCCTCTAAGTTACAAAAAAAGGATAATAAGTGGACCTTTGAGATGAGATTTTTTTTTCAAGGTCAAGAATAAATCTCCATTCTTAAGTCATGGGGCTGGCAATCTGGAAAAAAAGGTTATAATTTGTTGTGTCATCCTTTGGCATACAGTATAAAATAATGGAACATACAGAACTGGTTCCTTTATGTAATTTTCCCCCAAAATAAATAAAATTCAGCGGCCTCTCTTTGCTTCATAGGTAATTATTGAAAGGTTAGAGCGAAAGTCAGCACGCAGCATCTGTGGATGATTAATGTGTCACACACATTTGCAATGTATAGCTGTAAGGTAAATACATTTTCAATGTTGTTAACACTTTTTGATGATTTATATTAAAGCTACACCCGTGCTGAGGTCTGAGAGTGTCATTTATTGTGTTTTTGCAGGGAGGAAGGCAGTGACAAATGTATTCTTTGAAAGTATAACAGGGCATCCGAGCCCATTAAACATCACATCCTGAGTAAAATCAACAAACAAGTTCATCAAGCAGGCAACAACAGCAGTTTCCAAGAAACGCCTGACCCGTTTCTGTCACGGGCGACTGGTCTGCCTGGAAAATGAGTAAACACGGTCTGAGACTGCCGGCCGGGGGCAAACCCACAGAGAGCAAGAAAGGTAACAGGCGTTTTAAATTAATGTGTCTTTTCTGACTTAATAAAGGGCCCTATGGATTCTGTGTTATAGCCGTTTTAAATTCTCAATTTTTACGCTTCCATTCGTGATTCTGTTATCAGAGAAACTATAGGGCTTAATGCTGCCATCAGTCTGCTGCTGGCCTGCGCCAGGCACTCGTCAATACACTTATTTCCTTTCTTGCCAAAAGTTAGATGAGAAGATCCAGTTTTCCTGACAACATTTCATATATCCACCCTGCACCTCTGTGCAGTCAGTCATCTATTCATCTCTATCCATATGCCATCTACTGATTCAAAATAATATAAAAGTGAAGTCGCCACCTTGGCCAAAGCCAGCTGAGCAGAGACAAACTGAATACATGTTTTTGGGAGTCGTATAGCTAAAATGCCATCACTATATGATGAATGAACTATCGAAAGCTGAAGATTTCGTCTGTATCTTTCTTATCTGGCTACTCTTAGACGTCAGCAAACCAACAACCCGGTGCTTTTCCGTGAGTTGAAGTATCTGGTTTTTTGGAAAACGATTAAACCTCATCTGATTTACATTTTGATTGTGTTGCTCTGTTGTCAGCAAAGACAAATCGAGGGGAGGAGAAACCGTCTCTGGCGGGCTCTGTTCTCAATTCATTACGCTGCATGAGTCTGTTTAACGGAACTTAATGGCCTGTTACATTTTCATGACCAAATACAACAAGAGGTATATCTTGACCTCTTAAGACATTTTAATGCAACAGCTGCCTTTTCATCAGACCTGGGCAAATTGCGGCTCGAGGGCTGAAAGGTTCTGTAAGGCCATCATGATCACTGAGAAAAACTGCAATTAAAATATATCAAATCAAAATCATTTTGCTTACCGTTATTGAGCGTTTATTCTGAAATGGGTCAGTGCTGTGTTTATTGGTAATGATAACAAACGGTATCTTTTATATTAAACTGTAAGAGTATTGCAACCTGTATCTGGCATGCATTACTGTAAAATTTAATTTTGGACCCTCTCTTACAGATGATCTCATCGTAACATGTGAGACTACACCTGACTTTGATGCCCTCGCTCACACTCATCACAGACTTTATTCCTCACAGTGAGTAACATCTGTGTCCGACCCACAGCAGGCTGATCAATTTCTCATTTGGCCCCCCATGGAGAATAATTGCCCACCCCTGCTTTTCATATTGGTATGTGAAGAGAAGAAATGTTCTTCGGTTATTCTTCTAATGAAACCTGATGATTCAGAGTATATGGTCGGTTTTCATTCTCCCTGTATTCTTGGCAGAACTGTACGTATGTACTGCATGTATATGTACTGTATCTGTGTACGTGCAGTGTGTATGAACTGTATGTATAACTTAATGTAATTAAACACACAATGAGAAAGAAAACATACTGTACTTTGACACAAAGGGCAACACTTAAATATGAATATTCAAAACCTCATACCACAGAGGAAAATAAAATGTATTTTCTTAATTAATGGTCAACTTTAAATATACTGAATATTGACATTTAATATGGTGACAGCCTTCATAAACCCATATATTCTGACCTACCACATAATGACTATAAATTATAGTAGTAACATCTTAAGAGTTTTTTCAGCTTGTCTTCAACCTGTCATTTGTTAGAAAGCGGTCTCCAGAGTCCTGACTAATTGTTACTGGCTAACAGCCCCGGTGAAAAACAAACTCGGAGATGGAGCAGCATCTCCATGGACCACTCTGATTGTCTTTGGCTGACAGAGTGGAGGACGGACGCAGGCTGCTTCGTGTTTCCTCTGTCAACTTTTCAATAAACCGCAATGATAATAAATCAATGTGCCAGCCTCATCTTCACCTTTTACAATCACGACTCTCTTTCAGACCTCTCAGAGGGAGTTCTCGACTGCGTGGACGCATAACGAGAGCACTATTGACTATAAAATGGTTCAATAGGGCAGGATAAAGAGATAGCTGTGATAGCACTCAAACAATGGCTGTTCTCTGAAACTAAATCCAGCAAGGTAGACACGTAACTAAGTAACTAAGGTGGGGAAAGCTGCATACTCATAGCTCCAATTCAATATTTATATTTTTAGTTTAATAAATCCATCTACTCATTTCTAAACCAGGGATTTGATTAGACCAAGCGGGAACCTCAGGGGGCTGAAAAATGAAGCAAATGCGGAAGTGCCAAAAATTGTAGTTCCCTGAATTGCGAGTTGAGGCTGGCTCCAAAAGAAAAATGTTAAAATGTCCAACTTTACTGCAGAAATAAACAAGTTTACACCCTGGTACAAAAACGGTTTTGGTCTCTATCGCTAATTTTCTCCGTTCCTGACAACTGTACAGGGGGATGAATTTTTATATAACTCACCCCTTTAAATCATATTAAGGCTTAAAGTTCTGCATAATAAAGGGCATGGCCACTTTGAGTGACAGGTGGGTGCCGTCATGCAGGAGACTAGCCGCTAGCTGTAGATCCACACCTTACTTGTCCCCATGCTCCACCCACTCTCTCCAAATATGGTCACTTCTGGCTCCAAAAAAAAACAACATGTCGACGGCCGAAATGCCAAACTGGAGGCTTCAAAACGGTAGTCCACAAATCAATGGGTGACGTCACGGTGGCTACGTCCTCTTCTTTTATACAGTCTATGGATTAGACACATAGAAATCAGTATAATAATCATCTCCTGAAGCTCTGAAACCAAAAAGAAACTAAAATCTTGGGCCAAAAAGAGCTGCAATGCGTTAGAATATTTTTTTTATTTTGAAGTGCGAATCATCTTCCCCCAGATTCCCTTGAGGTAACTGTAGCTAAGAGAACAAGGACAAAACTTAATACAATTCTTTATTTTGAAGGCCATCCTCTGAACAATATATTTGATGGTCTCAGAAGCTCATTTAGCGAGCGGCTTCTGATGCCTCAGTGCTCCACTGAGCGTCTGAGAAGGTCTTTTGTTCCAGCTGCAGTTAGGTTCTTTAATGAACACTGTTAGTCCTGCAACAAATGCTCTGTAAGGTGTTTTATTGTATATTGTAACTGTGTGCTGTCTGATTTCTCTGCTTGTTATTGTCTCCTGTATGTATTCGCTCTGGTGGCAAACCAAGTTTCCCCTCAGGGATTAATAAAGATTACCTACCTATCTTCTAAAGAACCACTGAAAAGGTGCTGTCAGTGATTTACACTTTCTTAAAATAAGTGTTAAATAGCTCTACTTTCCGACAGCCATCACTGATACAGAGTGTTTGGTCAGTAACATGGGTCTCTCAGTCCCTCCGCTCTGCAGTAAACAGAAAATACATTTCAGGAATCCTCTCTCCTGATTGGATGGGAACAGGATACCAGAAAATGTATTTTCTGTATCCTGCAGAGCAGAGGACCCATGTTACTGACTCTTTATCAGTGATGCTGTCTGGATGTAGACCTATTTAACACTTACAAAACAAATACAGCACCTTTAAATTGTGATTCAAGTGGAAACAACATTATCAAATCTACTAATAGACCGCAAAATGTTTAACAATAAAACCATTCTCGTTCCATGAAAAGTATACAAGAAAACTGACCCACAACACAGTGGCAGTTATCTGAGGGTTACACACACACACATAAGAAACAAACAGGCTTTAAGTTCACTGGAAAATCAGCTCCCCTGCAGGGGTGTTAAAAGGTCTTTATTAAGTAATGCAACTTAATAAACATCCACACATCAGCTGACATCGGTCAGCTCACGCAGCTATATTCAACACTACATTAGCTTTCACTAATCCTCCCTCAGCAAACTGCTAACACAACATGCCTCTGTGTGTGAGATTGGTTAGATAACATTGCGTTTTTCTGTCTCGATAGCTGCCCCCACCCCCCCCCTTTTTTTTTTCACCATCCATTTCTGGCGGGCTCTCGAAGCAGGCCGTTCCTGTTTCAAGCTGACCATTGGTCCAGATCACACTTTCATTTCTCACTACTCGCGGCCTGGGAGCGCAGCCACACTGCAGACGTAACAGAGACCACCAGCTCATTCCCTTTCAAAGCCGACACGCCTCCATCACACGTGTTGAAGTGTCCTTGAGCAAGACAGTGAATCTTTACTTGATAATTCATTGTAATTCAGCCTGGAGAGCAGCTTTCAGCCTATACCCTCGCCTGAAAGGCAATTTACGTTCCTGTAGTGTGCATCTTTATGATTTATGAGCCTCAGGTTACACATATAACTTACAGAAATGCATACAGATTAAGTGGAAATAAACATTAGGAGAATTTATAGTTTTTGGGCTAAATTGAAGGAAAGAAAGTCGAGTATGAACTTTGACATTATTAAGACAGGTTGTTAAACCCCACAGTGACAAATGACACTGCAGTTGGTTCAAAAGAGTGTCAGAAGAAAATAACACCAGACACATTAAGCACTACAATGTTAAATACCCGTAGCTTCGCTAACATGCATCTCTTCATACTAATTCACAAAAAAATGTGTGTCTCCACATTAGATCAGGATAACAGACTATCAACAACTATCTTTGCTTCCAACATCGATGCTGGCCATCACCAGTTATCATAATAAAGATGTAATGATATAAAACGGAGGTGGCTTCATTAGCATTCATGTTTTATATCGGGTCTTGCATACATTTTCATCCCACCTGTATTGAGGATGTTTTATATTTAGAACTGAGTCATCTGGGATGATACACAATCAGAGGTATTCTGGGACAAAAAAAGAAAGATGTATTCAGTGTTGGTCGCTCAGGCTGGCTGACTCATTGCCCTTACTCCTACCTAAAGCTCAAAGCGTTTGCATTTCCACCGTCATCACTCAATGTTATCAGCGCAGACAGCATTCACGCTGACAGGCGTCTACATAGTGTCTGGAAATAACTGACGTGATAGTCAAGGTAACGTGTTGACTGCGAGGATGAAGGAAAGCCTGGGCAGCTGAGGTTTCTCTACAGAGGCTCATGTCTGTGATCTCAGTCCATCCATTTGTTCTATTTGTATGTATAGTTTTCACAGTTATCTCACTGCTGGACTCACTTTCCCTGTCAGTGCTTGTATATTATTCTATTTTATTATGATTTTCATGCATTTTCTTCATGAAATCTGAGGTCTGATACAAACTGATGTCTGCAGTGATCAGATTAGAATTTCCATTCTTTTTTTATATAGATTTTTTTCTTGAATGATCATCAGCTTTACTTCTGGTGAGACTGTGACCCTATAAAGCCGGTATTATACTTTCCGCATCCGCGAGTTGCTCGAGTGTCCGCGGGGGTCCGTGTGATGTAAATGTCGTCATCAGCGGGTGTACGTGTAGGCCCTGTGCGGACATCCACATACTGCCAATTTGTTGTGGCAGCACTGACTTGTCTGTGCAGGCATTACACACTACTACTGCTACATGGCATCAAGAACTACATCAGAACTACTACCTGTCTGTGGTGCAGTACACAGTACAGGCCCGATTGGGAGTATAATTGAGCCTTAAGGAATATCTTTGTCTCACTCATCTAGCTTGCATCTGTTTATTTTTACCCTGTAATTTCAGTTTAAACAGCACGTAAAAGTTTTTATTTTGCCTCTACCATCGAGTCTAAAGTAGGTTCAGGCACTAGGCTTGGGCGGTATCACGGTATTACGGTATACCAGGGTATTTAGAAATCCTGACAGTATGAATTTCAATACCGGTGTCATGTCTGGATTCATATCATCACCGGAGGAACACAGCTTGGTGAATTTCACTACTTTCTTCAGGAAGTAAAGTTACGCCAGGATGACTGCCGGTTCCAGCACTACTTGAGGCACAGATTATGACTTTTAATTACAATAAATGGCTGAAAAGTACGCCGAAATAGCTACAGCAAGATGCCGATTTGTAAAAAGTATGAATTCATGCTTTGTCAGGTCTGTCAGTTCGGAGGGCATGATGGTGGCTGCTACTTGTGGTATGAACCCAAAATAAACAGATTTTTGCCATGATATAATTGC